>JAAAKG020189255.1:0-24867 GCA_010014905.2 Druon quercuslanigerum | reverse complement strand
GAATTTGATATTTTAAAAGACTTCTTTAACCGTAAAATTTGATTAAAAACAAAAATGCTTTAAATCTTAAGAATAAGATGTTAAATGTTTTTGAATCTTTCCAATTATTAAAGATTAATTGAAAATAAAAATAAAAAACTTTTAATATTTAAATTTAAATTTTTAATTGACTTTATTTTTTTCTTTTTGGTTGAAAATTGTTATTTTTTGTTTCCTAAATTTTTATAATTATGAAAAGTTTTTTGCTGTTTTTTCATAAATATTAAATTTTAGGACCAGACCCACCTTTCTTAGTGTGTCTTAATTAATATCACAAATTTTTAACTAGATGTGGCGCTTCGTGTGAAAATTGTTGAAAATAATTAAATAAGTTAGGAAATAAAAAAAGTGTTGGTATGGTCGGAATCTGGTTACGTGATCCACTCATCACATTCATGTATTTTTAGAAAACAA
This sequence comes from Druon quercuslanigerum, assembly GCA_010014905.2. Classification (NCBI taxonomy): domain Eukaryota; kingdom Metazoa; phylum Arthropoda; class Insecta; order Hymenoptera; family Cynipidae; genus Druon; species Druon quercuslanigerum. The sequence continues at coordinate 24,414 of JAAAKG020189255.1, read as the reverse complement.
AACTTTTATTTTGGTGGAAAAAAAATCTTCGTGCTTAAAAGTTGAAATATTATCTTTTTGGTTCAAAATTCGTTTTTTTGTTCCTTAAAATAAATTTTCTTTAGCTGCAAATTTAAGAATTCGATTTGCAGATTAAAATTTATATTTTTAGTTGAAAAATCATGTCTTTTGTTTAAAATGCGTTTTTTTGTTCAAAATTAACTTTTTGAAAGGAAAACTTAACTATTCCACTTTGACAGAACAGTTATATTTTTTAGTTGAAAATTCGTCTTTTTGGTTTCAAAATTAATCCCTGTTTTTCAAACACTCCAATTTGGTTTGAAAAATTATCTCTTTTCGTTAAAAATTCAACTATTTAGTAGAAAATTTTGTTTGCTGCTTAAAATTAATTTATTCAACTGTAAATTAAACGATCCAATTTTTATAAATTATTTTTTAGTTTAAAGTCACTTTGAAAATCATTACTTTAGTTGAATATTGTTTTTTGTTGTTAAAAATTTATTTGTTTAAACTGAAAATTTAAATTTACCTGTTATTTTTAATGAAAATGTGATGTTTTTAGTTGAAAATGCATGTATTTTGTTGAAAAAGTGTTTTTTTTTGTTGATTAAAATTAACATTGTTAACAGACAATTTATTTATATCAGGATGACGCTTTTATTGTTTTGTTGGATGTTTTTTTGTTAAAAATTATTTTTTGTAGCTGCAAAGTCAAACAATCCTATTTGGTTTGAAAAATTATCTCTTTTCGTTAAAAATTCAACTATTTAGTAGAAAATTTTTTTTGTTGCTTAAAATTAATTTATTCAACTGTAAATTAAACGATCCAATTTTTTTAATTTATTTTTTAGTTTAAAATCACTTTGAAAATCTTTACTTTAGTTGAATATTGTTTTTTGTTGTAAAAACTTTATTTGTTTAAATTGAAAATTTAAATTTACCTGTTATTTTTAATGAAAATGTGATATTTTTAGTTGAAAATTCATGTATTTTGTTGAAAAAGTGTTTTTTTTGTTGATTAAAATTAACATTGTTAACAGACAATTTATTTATATCAGGATGACGCTTTTATTGTTTTTTGGATGTTTTTTTGTTAAAAATTATTTTTTGTAGCTGCAAAGTCAAACAATCCAATTTGGTTTGAAAAATTATCTCTTTTCGTTAAAAATTCAACTATTTAGTAGAAAATTTTTTTTGTTGCTTAAAATTAATTTATTCAACTGTAAATTAAACGATCCAATTTTTATAAATTTATTTTTTAGTTTAAAGTCACTTTGAAAATCATTACTTTAGTTGAATATTGTTTTTTGTTGTTAAAAATTTATTTGTTTAAACTGAAAATTTAAATCTACCTGTTATTTTTAATGAAAATGTGATGTTTTTAGTTGAAAATTCATGTATTTTGTTGAAAAAGTGTTTTTTTTTGTTGATTAAGATTAACATTGTTAACAGACAATTTATTTATATCAGGATGACGCTTTTATTGTTTTATTGGATTTTTTTTTGTTAAAAATTATTTTTTGTAGCTGTAAAGTGAAACATTCCAATTTGGGTTGAAAAAATATCTCTTTTCGTTAAAAATTAAACTATTTGGTAGCAAATTTGTTTCTTTTGTTGCTCAAAATTAATTTTTTCAACTGTAAATTTAACGTTCCTATTTTATTTTTTTTAAATCTTTTTAGTTGAGAATCACTTTGATAATCATCACTATGGTTGAAGATTGTTTTTTGTTGTTAAAACTTTATTGGTTTAAACTGAAAATTTAACTTCATATTTTATTTTTAGTGAAAATGTAATGTTTTATTAGTTGAAAATCCATGTATTTCGTTGAAAGTGTTTTTTTTTGTTTTTTTTTGTTACAAAGATTAACTTTTTTAATAGAAAATGTAACTATATCGGAGGGTTAATATTTTACTATTTTGTTGGAAATTTATTTTGTTGTTGTTAAAAATGAATGTTTGTACCTGCAAAGTGAAACATTCCAATTTGGGTTGAAAAATTATCTCTTTTCGTTAAAAATTCAACTATTTGGTAGAAAATTTGTTACTTTTGTTGCTTAAAATTAATTTTTTCAACTGTAAATTTACTGTTCTTATTTTTTTTATCTTTTTAGTTGAAAATCACTTTGATAATCATCAGTTTGGTTGAAGATGGTTTTTGTTGTTGAAAATTGATTTTTTTAAACTGAAAATTAAATTACAAATTTTATTTTTAGTGAAAATGTAATGTTTTATTAGTTGAAAATCCATGTATTTTGTTGAAAGTGTTTTTTAAAAATTAAAATTGACTTTTTTAACAGAAAATTTAACTGTATCAGGATGACGTTTTTACTATATATTTTGGAATTTTTTTGTAGCTGCAAAGTCAAAAATTCCATTTTGGGTTGAAAAATGATATCTTTTTTTCAAAATTCAACTATTTCGTAGAAAATTTGTTACTTTTGTTGCTTAAAATTAATTTGTTCAACTACAAATTTAAAGATAGCATTTTTTTAAATTGATTTTTTTTAGTTGATAATCGCTTTGAAAATCATTACTTTGGTTGATGCTTGTTTTTGTTAAAACTGTATTTATTCAAACTAAAAATTTAACAACTTATTTTATGTTTAGTGAAAACGTGGTGAAAATTAACTTTCTTAACGGAGAATTTAATAATTATATCGCAGGATGAGGATTTCACTATTTTCTTAGAAATTTTTTGTTTGTTTGTTAAAAATTTATTTTAATTATTGTTCGAATAATAATTTCTTTAACCTCCAAATTCATCAACTTCCCTAAAATTTCTGTATTTCGTAAAAAATTTGACTTTTGTACCAAATTCATCTTTTTAGTTTGAATTGACTTGTTCACATTGTGTCTGAAATTTTCCTCACACAAAAATTGATCTCCATTTGGTAAAAAATGCATTTATCACGTTCAAAGTGCCAAAGTAAAGTTCTATTTAAATTCGGCACGTTTTAAATAGAATTTGAAAGCCAGGAATTTTTTCCAGGATTTAATAATTTACCGGTCACCTTTTTAGGGCACCCTATGTTCCGCACAATGCACAGGACGTGCAAACGTGCAAGGACTCGTCCAAATTCCGAATCCGTAACAACAAACAAAAGTGGCCCCCAGTGGCCCCTACCAAAACGAAATGTAGCGTGTGTTCAAAATTGGACTGAATAAAAGCGTGGGGAGGGGAAGAAAGAAAAAAGAAGAATGGAATTGGAAGCACATAGAAGAAAGAGATGCTGGCGGCACACCGTGTTTCGCGTACCTTATAACTACCTACCAACACTATAGAAAGGGAGAACAGCAGTCGCCACTCTGCCACTCTGCCACACTTCTACAGTGGATAGTGGTGGGGGGGAATCTCAGTGCCGGCCTTAGGACAAACGCGCCCCTAGGCATTACATTGGCAGGTGTCCACTTTCCTCTACTAAACCCCTCTTCAAACTTTGGGGGAAACACTCGTAAAAATGCGGTCCAGTCGAGGTGGCTTACCTCTGATTAAACCGGATTACCTTGGATTACTTCTGTATACTACCAAATAATTACTCTGGATAAAATGTTGCATCCTCAACCAAATAGACGATTTTTCAAAAAAACAAAAAACATTTTCAACCGTAAAGGATAGTTTTTAACAAAATTGTTTTTATTTGAAATAAAAGTACATTTTTGTAACCAAATATTGAATTTTTAACATAGAAGATTAACTCTGTACTAAAGAATACCAATTTGCAATGAAATAGTTCAATTTTCAATTAAAAAAGATAAATATCCAACGAAAAAAATGTATGTTTGTAACAAATAGGTGCATTTAGATAAAAATTATTTTGTTGTTGTTGAAAAGTAATTTTTTTTACATAAAAATTGAACTATTTTATTAAAAATACTAGTATTGGTTAAAAATTTGTCTTTTTGATCAGAAAATTATTCTTGAAAAAGCAAATTTTCAACAAAACAGTTTAATTTTCAAAAAAAATGTAACAAAATACGTGAGTTTTTAATTGAGAAAGACCAATTTTCACCCAAAATGAATTAGATGAATTTTCAGTTAACAAAAAATTTTTTTAAAAAAACGAACTTTTAAAAAGATTGTTCAATGTGCAGTTAAAAAATTAATTTTTCACAAAAAAACGAATTTTCAATAAAACAGTAGACTTTTCAACTAAAAAAGATACTTTTTAAGAAAATTGTTTACATTTTCAATAAAATAGAATTTTCTAACCGAAAAATAATTCAATTTCCAAGAAAATCTCAACAAAATATTTGAATTTTTTGCTAAAAATGACGAGTTTGGACTAAAAATAAAATAGTTAAATTTCCAGTTAAAAAAATTCATTGAAAACAAAAAATTGTTGTAGAGTTGTTCAATTTTCATCAAAAAGAAAAAAAATTAACAAAATAAATGAATTTCAACTGAGGAAGACAAATTTTCACTAAAAATGAAAATGTTCATTTTTTAGTGAAGAAATTAATTTTTCAAAACAAAAAAACGAATTTTCAACAAAAAAGTTAAATTAAAAAAAAAGATAACAAAATACATGAATTTTTAACAAAGAAATTTTCAAAATTCTTCAAAAGCTTTTTAATTTTTGCAACCTTCAAACATCTACATTTTGTTTAAAATTTGTTGAAATATTTTCAAAATTTTAAATTATAATAGAACTTTTTTGACACTTCTAAATATCTTTCACAAATATTACAATTTGTTCAACAATTTTTGGAAACATTTTTTAAAACTAAATAAATTTCCCTATTTAAAATAATAATAATTATTTTTTAACTTTGATTTTTAATTATTTTACGATACATAATGTTAATAAATTTTTATCATAATAAATGCATTTTTAACAAAACTTGAATTTTAAACTAAAAAAGATAATATTTTAACCCAAAATCAAATTTTTGAATTTTCATTAATACAAAAATTAATTTTCATCCAAAAAGGATTACATTTTAAACAAAAAAGTAAGACTCAAAAAAAAAAATTTTTTTTAAATCCTCGGGATAAAAGTGTTATGTTCAACCATAAAGGATAGTTTTTAACAAAATTGTTTTTTATTTGAAATAAAAGTACATTTTTCTAACCAAATAGTGAATTTTTTAACCAAGAAAATATTGCATTTTTAACAAAGAAAATTAACTCTGTACTGAAGAATAGCAATTTTCAATAAAATAGTTGAATTTTTAATTAAAAAAGATAAATATCTAACGAAAAAAATTTGTTTGTAACAAATAGGTACATTTAGATAAAAATTATTTTCCTGTTGTTGAAAAGTAATTTTTTTAAAAATGAAAATTAAACTATTTTATTAAAAATACTAGTATTTGGTTGAAAATTTGTTTTTTTAAGAAGAAAATTATTCCCGAAAAACTAATTTTCAACAAAATACGTGACTTTTTAATTAAGATAGACCAATTTTCACCGAAACTGAATTAGCTGAAGTTCCAATCAGTTCCAAAAAAAAATATTTTAACGATTTTTTAAAAAGATTGATCATTTTTTATCAAAAAAGAAAAAAATCAATAAAATACACAAATTTTTAAGTAACGATTGCAAGTTTTCTACAAAAATTAAATAGTTAAATTTACATTCAGAAAATTAATTTTTCACAAAAAAACGAATTTTCAATAAAACAGTAGACTTTTCAACCAAAAAGGATACTTTTTAAGAAAATTGTTTACATTTTCAATAAAATAAATTTTTCTAACCGGAAAATAATTCAATTTCCAAAGAAAATCTTAACAAAATATTTGAATTTTTTGCTAAGAAAGACTATTTTGGACTAAAAATGAAATAGTTAAATTTTCAGTTAACAAAATTCATTGAAAAAAAAATTGTTGTACAATTGTTCAATTTTCATCAAAAAGAAAAAAAAATTAACAAAATACATTAATTTTCAGCTGAGAAAGACAAGTTTTCATCAAAAATGAAAAAGTTCATTTTTTAGTTAAGAAATTAATTTTTCACCAAAAAAACAAATTTTCAACAAAAAAGTTAAATTAAAAAAAAGGTAACAAAATACATGAATTTTTAACAAAGAAATTTTCAAAATTTTTCAAAAGATAAATATCCAACGAAAAAATGCGTGTTTGTAACAAATATGTACATTTAGATAAAAATTATTTTTTTCTTGTTAAAAAGTAATTTAAAAAAAAACAAAATTGAACTTTTTTTTAACAAATACTAGTATTTTGTTAAAAATTTGTCTTTTTAAGAAGAAAATTATTCTTGAAAAATTAATTTTTAACAAAATACGTGACTTTTTAATTAAGAAAGACCAATTTTCACCCAAAATAAATTAGTTGAATTTTCAGTGAACAAAAAATTTTTTTCTAACGAATTGACTGAGAAAGACAAATTTTCACCGAAAATGAAAAAGTTCATTTTTCAGTTAAGAAATTAATTTTTCACAAAAAAAAAAACGAATTTTAAACAAAACAGTTTAATTTTAAAAATACATGAATTTTTAACAAAGAAATTTTCAAAATTCTTCAAAAGCTCTTTATTTTTTTCAACCTTCAAACATCTACATTTTGTTTAAAATTTTTGAAATCTTTTCAAAATTGTGAATTATAATAGAAGTTTCTTTGAGACTTCTAAATATCTTTTAAAAATATTTCAATTCGTTCAACAATTTTTGGAAATATTTTTTAAAACTAAATGAATTTCCCTATTTAAATTAATTATTATTTGTTTAACTAAAAAAGATAATGTTTTAACCCAAAATCAAATTATGGGAGAAAAATTTTTTAAATGTAATTATTATTTTTATCATTATTATTAACAATTATAATATTTTAATGTTCCAGATTTTTTCACACTTTTAGAAATCATTTGAAATATATTTCAAAATAAAAAAATAATTTAAATTTTTCCCAGGAATCCAAATTTTTTATTTTGTGGACAGTTTTCAAAATATTTCGAAAGTTTTTTATTTTTCGCGATCTTAAAATCTTAAAAATTTTTCTCAATTCTAGAAATCATTTGAAATATCATATTTCAAAATAAAAAAATAATTGGAATTTTTCCGAGAAATTTTAAAACAATTTTTTATTTTCTTGACTCTTTCGAAAATTTGTTAAAATATTGTTATTTTTCGTAATCTTGAAATATATCTACATTTTGTTTACATTTTATTGAAATATTTCAAATTTGTAATAATTTTCAAGTAATAATAATAATTATTTTTTTCTCACTTTTGCAAACTACAAATCATTTCATATTTAAAAATAAAAAAAGCATTTGAATTATTCCCAGGAATCTTAAGAAAATTTATTATTCTCTTGAAACTTTTTGCATTTCTTGAAATTGTTTCAATTTTTAAATTATATTTGATATTTTTTAAAAGTTATAAATATTTTTTAAAAGAATTGGAATTATCTCTAATACAATTTTTGTTTTAACTGTTAAAACTAAAAAATCCCTGTTGATAATGATATTAATAACAGAATAATAATTATGATTATGAAAAGTTGAAAGATTTAGTAAAACTATATTTGTACAAAATTTAAAAAAAAAAACATTGCTCGAAATTTCTATGTGTATTAAAACTTCTTTCCCCCTTTTAAACCAATGGGTAAACCGGCACTGGAGAATCTCCACACACTCCCAAAGTCCATTACACCCATTTTCTCACACACACTTCGCCCGGCTAACGCACATCCTCCAACACCAGCCCGCCCTATTTACAATACACTCACACCAACTCAAGAGTACGGTAATGGTACCGTACGTCGTGCTCGTGAGTCGCGGCGAGAGTGAGCAAGTCAGTGGTTGGATTTTCGAATGATGCCTTGGTGATGATAAGTGTTGAGTGTTGTGATAAGGACCGATTAAAAGTGTCTCAGATAGGTGAGTTTCTTATCAGAATTCCAACGCCCTTGAATTTTCTGCTCTGGATTCCCCGATCGATTCGAAATACTCCGAAACCTTTGACAGCGTCAGCGATCAATGTCGCTTCGGAACTTCGGGTGTGACCGCTCGCTGCCTAGCCCAATGCGACACGTTATGTTATGTTTCTTCATCATCGTACTGTCTCTTTACCGATCCTAAAAGTTCTAAATTTAATATCCCAACAGATTCGAGGAACTAGGATTGAATTAGAATTTTGAGGTTAGGGGGGTTGGGGGGCGAAGTTCCCAACAATGGGGATGAAAATAAGGAACCAGAAAGTGATCGTTGATCACAGGTAGTCGGAAACTGTCTATTTCCGTGCGATGTTGTCATTCGAAAAGGTCGGTGAGATCATCGCCTTACCATGTCCAGTGACCGCGTACTTATGCTGGAATTAAATAATTATTTTGCCCCCTTTTTAGGTTTTTTTTCTTCTGTTTCGTTGCGATTGGAGTAAAATCGGACGGTTTTGGTTTTAGCCGGGAACGGCCTTCGTAGATTATAGGTGAGCCTTTTCTGTAGGTATTCTGTAGGTTTTGTGCGTGGATTATAATTGGGATTAGGAGCGCTGGGGCGCTGAGAGTCGTGCGTGAGTATTTTGGAAATGTTATTATCCAAAATCGATGAGAGCGAGGGGAAAAATGGGGAGAAAATTCGGGGGTTGGAGTATAATATAGGAGGCTAGAGCGAATAACTGACAGAATTCGCTGAAGTCTGATATCGATTTTATGAATGAATTTAGTTGAGAGTGATTCATCGAGGACGTTGTGGGTGTTGATTTTTGGAAATAAATAAAAGTGGTTTAGTGCTTGATACAAAAATTACGCACAGAATGATAAATTGAGGACTGTGTTAACAAGTTGGTTTGGAATTCAAATTAATTTTTTAAGTCATGTTTTTGGTTGAAAATTTATTATTTTCGTAGAAAATTTATTTGCTTAGGTTTCAAATTATTTTTTGTTTGAAAGACTCACATTTTCGGATCAAATGATTAAGCAATTTTGTAGAAAATTCATCTCTTTTTGCAAAAAAATTATATTTTAATTTTTGTTCTAACTGAAAATTTAACTACTCCATTTTTCGATGAAAATTGACCTTTTTCAGTGAAAAATTCTATTATTTGGTTGAAAATTCGTGCATTTTGTTGCGAATTTTTCTTTTTCTAAAATACAACAATTTTATTTTTGTTTAAAAATTCATGTATTTTGTTAAAAATTTGTCTTTTGGAGTAGAAAATTAATCTTTTTAAAACAATATTGAACTGCTTGGTTAAAATTCGACTTTTTTAGCAGATGATTCATTCGCGTTGGTTCAAAATTTAACTAATTGATTAAAAATACATGTATTTTGTTAAAATTAATTATCTTAACAGAAGATTTAATTACATATTCCATTTTTTGATGAAAACTGATATTTTTCAGGAGAAAAATTCTACTCCGATTAAAAATTCGTGTATTTTTTTTTTTTAAATTCGCCCTTTTCGTAGAAAAATAATCTCATTAATTCAATATTCATATACCAGATTGAGAATTTCTTTTTAATTCAATTGTTCTATTTTTGGTTGAAAATTTATATACTTTGTTTAAAATTGGTCTTTTCGGCAGAAAATTTAATTTTTTGTTTACATTTTTTAGTTAGTATAATCAATTCATTTAACTGAAAGCCTTAATATTCCATATTTAAAAATAAAAATAAAAATTTGTGTATTTTGTTGAATATTCGTCCTTTTTCATATAAAAGTTATCTCATTAGTTGAACATGTCTATATTTTTTAGTTGTAAATGTATTTATTTTTAGTTCAAAAAGTATATATTTTCATTGAAAATGGGCATTTTAAACTAGAAATAAAATCTTTTTTTTTTAAATTCAACCATTTAATTAAAAAAAATTTTTTTGCAGATGCATCATTTTAGTTCAAAAACTGTGTTTTTTAGTTGAATATTAATTTGATTAACTCAGTATTTTATTATTCCATGTTTAGTTTAAAATTTATCTTCTTTATTTAAAAATATAACCTCTTGATTAAAAATTCAAATGTTTTGTTGAAAATTCATCTTTTGTGGTATAATATTAATCTTCTTAGTGACAAAGTTTATCTTTTTGGCGAAATACCCACTATTTGGTTAAAAGTAGATTTTTTTGTTTGTAGATTCATAATTATAGTTGGAAATTCCTTTTTTTTGTTTGTTAAAAAGTGAACTATTTAGTTGAAAATACACGTATTTTGTAAAAATTCATCTTTTGGGGGGAGAAAATTAAAGTTTTTAATTGGAAATTTATCCTTTAAATTGAAGATTAGTAATTTAAGTGGAAAACTCATATCTTTGGTTTAAAATTGAATTATTTTGTTGAAAATGTATTGTTTTTTACGGTAAAAGATCAAGTTGGAATATATAATTTTTTTATTATTTAACTTGGTACATTTCAATTTTCATTTTTTTCATTCCTAGAAACTTTTTACTTTTAAAATAAAAACCATTTTAGAACTGGGCATTCAATGTAAAAATTAATTTTGTTTAAGTTTAAAGTCAATAAAATTAAAATAATAAAATACGCATGAACTTGTTGTGAAATATTTGAAAACTTAAAGAATTCAACTCAGAAGTTGTAAAAATAATTGTTTCCTCTTATAGTTTACATGAACAATATGGAACTTATAAATAGATTTAAAAGCCCATGTGTTATGAATGAGTGTATGAAAAATATTATTTGAATTGAAGCCAAATTGAAGCTGTATCTCATGATTTAATAATAGAAAAATTCTTTTTATTTCTCCTCAATGCTAATTTACTTGATACCTATAAATTTTCAAGGGCAAAGCGATGACGTTAACTTGGATCCATTCTGTATTAAACTTCATATCTTAGATTTAGTATAGAATCTTTTACTGAATAAAGATCTTATAAAATCTTGTAATTACAAAATTCAATTAAACTTTTTGAAGCTTCAGTCTTAAAAGTTTCAAATTAAGATACTAAAATTTGGGACCCTATTTTCTATATTTATTTACAATATATTTTGAATTCAAAAAATGTAATTCTCATCCAAGTGAGAGGTTATATGCGTAGCTATTATGATGATTATTTCGCCACATTAAACTGTGACTTGCTTTTGATAAATTATCGGTTCATAAATACACAATAATTCTGATTTAATATCTTAAAATACTCCAGAACCATTTGATCTTGACACTCTTATCTGTTTGCGCGTAATCAACAAATGTTGTACAATATTCTATAAAGATACATAATAACAATATCGGTTCTTATTTATAGAGATTTAATGAGTAAAAAATTGGTGTCACACTTCATTTCGCTTTAAGAAAGAAGAATATTTTTATTTTTTCTTGGAAACTTTTGCACTTGTTTTATATAAAATTATAATCCGTTTGACCTTAATATTTCAATTTTTTCTATAAAAAAGTGGTTTTATTCATCTTGTTTATCTATTATTAAAGATTAAGATATTTTTTGCGCAATCCATTTTGTAAATAAAAATTTGCAAGCAAGTTATTTCATGATGAAATTTATTTTTGAATTCTTATAAAGATTATTGATAAAAGATAAAATTTTAATTGTAAATATTAATATTGGTAAACAATTCTGGGCTTAGCATTGTCCTACCAAACTGTAATTTGTAAACTTTTTCACGTTTTCAACAAAACAAAACAAATGGTCGGCATTTACAAAAAGATTTCTGGAAATTTTTTTATGATTTAGGTTTTAAAAACTTTTCTAAGAAAACTAAATTCTTTCCAAAGATATTTATTTAAAACTTTTTAAAGTATTGAAAATATTCTGCTATAATTTCAATCTTGAGAATATTAAGCATTTTTTTATTGTAGATTTTAAATGATTTCGAAAAATAAGTAGCTGTTTAAGAATTTGCAATGTTTTCAAGACATTTCTTAAGATTCCAGGAAAAATGAAGAATTACTTTGTGTTTTGAAACATGAATTTAAAGAGTTTAATGAAAAAGATTTCAAAACCTTTGAAATGATTACCTTTTCGAAAAACAATGTAAACAATTTTGAAGCAGAAATGTTTAATAATGCAAGATAACAAAGCTTTATAATGATTAAATTACAATTTATAATTGAAAAAGATTTCAATTTTTTTAAACAAAATTTAGATTTTAGAAGATTTCGAAAAAGTAGCTTTTTAAGAATTTTGAAAGGTTTCAAAAGAATATAAATTTTTGTTTAAGATTTGTGGAAAAATTTCAAATCATTTTTTGTTCTGAAAACAATATTTTAAGAGAAAATTGAAAATGATTTCAATTGATTCCTTTAAAATTCTAAAAAGAATCTGGTAGATTTTAAAGCAAAATTTGAATTATAATAATAAATTCAATATTATAAAATGTTATAAATTACAATACTTAAATTTAAATTTTAAACTTTAAATAATTTTGAAAAATTAAAAAAAAATGTAAATTTTTGAAGATTTCGAACAAAAAATTCTATTTTTTTTTTTAAATTTTGAATGTTTTCAAAGAAATAAACTAACTTTGACAAAAATGATTTTTCGTTTTGAAAATTGAATTTTTAAATAAAATTTCTTAAAATGTCTTAAAATATCGTAGAAAATTTGGAAGACTTTAATGTAATTTTTTAAATTTTGAACTCAAAAGAATTAAAAAGAATTTAAATCTTAAATTCTTGTGAAAATTTCAAATATTCGTTTTTTTTTTAATTGAAAACATAATTTTAAGAAAAAGTTAAAAAAATATGTCAAAAGATTTCCTAAAATGTCTAACAAGAATTTAGAAGATTTTAAAGAAAAATATTTCAATTTTACAAGGTTACAAAATTCTAGAATAAATTTATTTGGAAAATTCGAAGTTTCTTCAGAATTTTGAAAGTATTTAAGAAAATAAACAATTTTACTTTAAATTCCTGGGAAAATTTGAAAAGATTTTTTATTTAACAAGATTAATTTTTAAAGATAATTTTAAAATTAGAAGTGTAATATTTTTTGGTTAAAAATGTAATTGTTTGATTGAAAATTAGTTTCTTTTAGTTGAGGATTAAACTCCTTTGTTAATAACTCGTGTGTTTGGAATAATTTAACTCTTTTTTTTATTTAAAATAAAAAAAATTATTGAAATACCAACTATTACATTTTTCATTGAGAATTTATCTCTTTTTGGATAAAATTCAACTATTTGCTTAAAAGCTGAGCTACTTCATTTCGTTTGGTATTAAAAATCAACTGTTTAGTTGAAAATTAATCTCTTTTGGTTAAGGATTGAACTGGTTTGTTAAAAATTCATTCTTTTTGATTAATTAACTCTTTTTTATTAAAAGAAAAATTGTAATGTTTTGAATTTTCTCAAGAATCTTACAATTAGATTGCATTTTATTCACAATTTTTTTTATTTGAATACTACTAACTGAATGTACTCTTATTTTGGATGAAACCAAATAAAAAAATGACTCATAAGTGTTTCCGAATTTTAGATTTTTTTTACTAATTCGTAATTTTTTACTTTCAGATAGTTAAAACAATAGAGGGATCATGAGGTTCACGGCGTGCATCATCCTCTCGCTCACATTGCATGCCACAGCCCTGAGTAAGTAAACAATTGTTTTTAATAATTATGATTTTAGTGATAGTTAGGAAATTAATTAAGTATAATTAATAGTTCAAAATATATGCCTACTTAAGAAAAAATACAGAAAGTTTTACGTTATACATGATCTAAAGAGGGGATAATTTTTCTCTTTATTAATAAAAATTTTACATTTATAGTTCAGGTCGTGGATAGCGCCGAGGGTGAAAGTTACTCTAAGTATCGTACGTCTTAATTCCCTAAATTGATTAATTAATAGTCAAACAGCATTTTTGTGTTTGCGATTCGCAATTCACAAAATTCCACATTTCATCGACTCCAGCATCGCAGGATCTTTTCTTTTTTCAAATCATGAAAAAAATGTAAAAAAAAAAAAGGAAAGCCTTAAGATATTTTGTTATATACATACAGTTTTTAATAGAAATTTTTACCTTAAATTATTCTTCAGTATTCTCTTAATTTGATTTTACAGATTTGTAAAGTTAGAATTATGAAATGAGACTCCAACTTTATAGTTAAATGAGCCTCAACAATTATTTTTCAAAGAAAAATCAATACTGTTAGTGTTTGGAATAAATTGAAATTCTTCGAAAATTATAATTAAAATGTGGAAAATATTCTGCACCCTTGATCCAATTCGAAAGTTCATTTCGCTCCTGCTTTGTGAATTGAATCATGCTCTTCATAGTCATCCCATTTTCTCCGAAATCAGATTTTCGTACTCTATTTGACAATTTTTTCGAATGTTTCTTTCACGGATTTATTATAATCCATTTCCATTGACCATGACATCGAAATCATAGGATTGAATGTTTGTCACCTCACCTTTAATGCTAGTTCTGATTTTTAGATTTTCCTTTTTCTTGTAAATACACAATCAACAATGAATGCTTAATTGTGACGTTAATTCTTTTTTTTTTTTTTTAAAGAAAAACTCTTTTATCCATTTGATGTGTTGATATGTTTACACAAACACAAGAAAACACTTATTCATGCCAAATTTATTTAAGAACTAGGAAATCATTCTTTGAGTTTTGAATTTTGAATTCAAATAATACTTCAGATTTTTGAATTTATTTTATTAAATAAAAACCGCCTGACTTAAACAATGTTTACAAAAAGGATGTACAAAAAGCTTTGGCCATTGGAAAAATGTCCAAAAACACACGATGCAAATTCTCACCCGGGAACCAGTTTTTTGTTTTTTTAAAATAATTTCTGTTCTCAGTAGACGAAAGATTATTATTAAACAAACTTTGATAGAAATTATTTAGATTTTTCTTAGCGCTCCGCGTTTGACCGATTAAACTTCGTTTTCTACTTCTATTTTCATTTTAATTAACTTCACAAAGTTTAGCTTCTCAGACTAATATTAAAACCAAAAGACAAATAGGAGAATAGCTTTTTAAAAATTAAAATGAATGTTGCGCTGTATTTAATTAATTTGAAACGCTTTAAATTTCTAACATTGCCACTAAAAATATTGCATTTTCGACAAAATAGAAAAATTTTAAACAGATAGTTCAGTTCTCAACTAAAAAATGAATTTTTATCTACAAGATATCAGTTTTCTACTAAAGCTGTTAAGTTTCCCGTTAAAAAAGTTAATTTTAAAGAAGAATAAAAATAATTTTCAATAAAATAGATAAATCGTCGATGAAAAATATTAATTTCTAACAAAGTAGTTCAACTTTTAACGAAGTAAACAAATATAAATAAAAATAAATATAATAAAAAATATTTTTATTTTAGATTAGTCACAGGTAGATTCAATTAAAAAAATGTATTCAACAAAATAGTAAAATTTGTAGCCAAACGGAAAAGGTTTCAACTAAAATAATGAATTTTCTAAAAAAATCAATTTTTAGCAAAGTAGTTAAACTTGAAATTAAATAGTTAAATTTTAAAAAAGAAAAATTATTTTTCGCGAAATGTAGTTATTGATATTATTATCAAATCATTTTTAATTTTTCAATTTTAAATTAAAAGAATTTAATTCAACCAAAAAAGATGAATTTTCGAAAAAAAATTGAATCCTCTACAAAAACGAGTTAATTTCCAAGCAGACGGTTGCATTTTTAACTAAAAGTGTTGAAATTTGCACCAAAAGTGTTGATTTTTCCACCAAAAAGTTGAATTTTCATCCAATAATTGAATTTTTAACTAAAAAAAACTAATTTTCAGTTTAAAAAATTGATTTGCATACAGAAAAATAACAAATTTTCAACAAAATAGTAAAAAATTGTCAACCAAAACCAAATTATTTTGATAAAAAGTTTCATTTTGACCCCAAAAAGATCAATTTTATACCAAGAGTGGAGTAGTTAAATTTTCCGTTAAAAAAGTTAATTTTGAACCAACAAAAAAAAACTAATTAAAAAAAGTTAAATTTTCTTCCAAAGAGATAAGTTTTCTACCAAAAAATTAATCTTTGTCAAAATAGTACAACTTTGAAGCAAGTATTTGAACACTCATGTAAAAAAGATAAATTTTTAGCCAAAAATAAAATAGCTTAATTTTCAACAAAAAAGATTAATTTTCTGCTATAAAAGAAGGCATTTTCAACTAAAGAGATGATTTTTCAGCTAAAATAATGAATTTTCAACAACAGCAAAATACATCTTTTACAAATTAGTTAAACATTCAACCAACTAGTATAATTCCCAACTAAATAATAAAATTTTTAACCAAAAAAGGTTAATTCTCAACGAAAAATATTTGCATTTTCGGGTTAGGTTTTATTAATTCAGTTCAAATTTAAATGGAAAAGGAGAAAAAAAGAATAAAGAATAATATTTTAAATAAAAAATGAAGTTAAAAAAATATATATTTCAGATATAAGGATAGAAAATGAAAATGTTGCTTAGAAAGTGAAGTTAATTGTTACTAAAGTCTTTTAAATGTTTAAAACCGTTACAAATATAAATTATTCCGATTATTTAAACTTTTATCCTGTCATCCGCGGAGCACTGATTTTTATTTATGAGAATAATATTTTTTCAAATGAATGTTGCTTATTAAAATGAATTTAATTGCAGAATTCTAAAAATCCCACCACAGATAAAATAGAATTAGTGTACACTTTACTCTCTACAATTATTCTTTGTTTTCTTAGAATAAATTCTTTTCTGTAACTTTAAAGCTGTGTCTCGAAAATCTCGTCAGTGGTGCATTTTATTTTTCAGTACAATCGCCTCCGCTGATCACGAAACAGCCACCTACGGACGAATTGCTATTTCAAGTGGCTCAGGTCAGCAAAAATGAAAACGAAAAGCCTTTCTTGATAGAATGTGAGGCTGAAGGTGAACCTGCACCGAGGTAATTAAAAAAATTAAAGACTAATTAATAATTAAGTTTTATGGAAATATCCTAATCAATTTATTTAATTTTAAAGGAAATAATTTTTTATTTTAATTAAGTGTTTATATTAAGAAAATGTAAAATCTTAATCCTAAAGTTGATAGGAAATATATAACTTTGGAAGCATCCTAAAGTTTGGACGAGTCGAAAATTGGAACTTCCATAAAATTTAATTCGAATTCTTTCTGTTTTCGAATTTGAAAACAATACTTTGGAAGAGTCCTTTTTGAAATACTGACAATTTTAAAGCGCAATCGAATCTCTAGTAAATCCATGTTTAGCAGCAATACAAAGTTTGAAAAAAATCCAAAGAAAACTTTACAAAATAATAGGTTTATATTAAATCCTTAAAAGTTATTAAAATTTTTATAAATTCCTTAAAATACCCTTAAAGTTTTTTAAATTCTTTGTAATTGTTTGGAAGTATT
The DNA here is from genome assembly GCA_010014905.2 of Druon quercuslanigerum. Lineage (NCBI taxonomy): Eukaryota > Metazoa > Arthropoda > Insecta > Hymenoptera > Cynipidae > Druon > Druon quercuslanigerum. The sequence continues at coordinate 7,168 of JAAAKG020189255.1, read as the reverse complement.
AAAATTACACTCAAAGTTTTTAAATCCTTTGGAATACCTTCAAATTCTCGAAGTCTATTAGCAATTCATGGGAATCTTTTAAAATATCCAGAAATGTTTCAAATACTTTGAAACCTTTCGAAATCCATTACAATTTTTAAAATACCCAAAAATATTTCAAAAAATTTGAAATATTTCGAAATGCTTTGAAACTTTTTAAAACTCTTGAAAATTGAAAATTACTTGGAATTTTGTTAAATATACTTAAATCTTTCAAATTCTTTAAAATATTTCTTCCTGGAATCCAGGAAATTTTATTGAAATACCTTAAGAGCTTTTAAAAATCCCTCCAGATCCTTGTCATTTCAAATCTTTTGAAATCTTTAAAACCCCTTTAAACTTTTAAAAGCTCTTGAAAATTCTTTGGAAATTTTACAAACTACTCTAAAAAATTATTAATCTTTGGAATTACTGAAAAATATTTATATCAGTTGAAAATTCCTTTGAATGTTTTTAAAATACACGAAAATATTTCCAAACGTGAAAATCCTTTAAAATCCCCCCTTTTGATTATTTGAAGCTTTTCAAAATTTCTGAGAATTTTTAAAAATACCCAAAAATCCTTCAAATCTTTTGGAATCACTTCCAATAATTGAAATATGTTAAAAATACCGTAAATTATTTCAAATCCTTTAAATTTTTTTGTAATTCCTTGAATTTTTTTTGATACTTTTAAAAATTCCTTGCATTTTTTACAAATACCCTAAAATCTTTTAAATCTTTTTGAATCACTTCCAATTATTGAAACCCTAAATTATTTCAAATCTTTTGAAATTCCTTGAAATTTTTTGAAACTTAAAAATTCCTTGCAATTTTAAAAATATTTTAAAATTTTTAACATTTCTTGAAATTATTTCATAATATTGAAATCAATTATATATTTATGGAATAATTTTGTATATCCTTAAATCTGTTGAATTCTTGAAAATATTTCATCCTGAAATCCTGCAAATTTTGTTAAAATACCTTAAGAGCTTTTAAAAATCCCTTTAAATCCTCGTAAATTTTATTAAATTTCTTGGAATATTTACAATTATTTTAAAACCTTGTAGTTCCTATAAAATCTGTTCATATCTTCCGAAATTCTAGTAGATTCCCTAAAACTCCATGAACATTTTTTTAAACCAAATTTTTTTAAACTCTTAAAAATTGCTTGCAATTTTAAAAATTGCCCTAAAATCTTTCAAATTCTTTGAACTCTACTCTTCTTTAATACTCTAAACTCATTCAAATTTTTTAGAATCACCTCAAATTAATGAAAGGCCAATAAAAAATTCCTTGGAATCTCTTAAAATACCCTAAAATTTTTCAGATCCTTTAGAATCTTTTGAAAGACCTTGAAACATTTTAAAGATTTTGACAATGCATTTAAATCTTTTAAAATACTCTAAATTTTTAAACATCTTTTCGAATCACTTTCAATTATTAAAATCTGTTAAAAATATCCTGGAATCTTTTAAAATATCCTAAAATATTTCAAACCTTTTGCAGCGTTTCTAAGGTCTGAAAAATGTCTTGGAATATTAACAAATTTTCTAAAATCTTAATCATTTCGAATGATTGAAATATATTAAAAATTCCTTGGAATCTTACTAAATACCCTCAAATTTTTCAGACCCCTGGAAATCTTCTGAAATCCCTTGAAACTTTTTTTTCTTTATAATTAATAAAGTCGGTTTGAAAATTAAACTATTTTATCGAAAATTCGCTTTTTTAGGTTGAAAATTCAACAATTTTATATAAAATTAAACTATTTGGTACAAAATTAAACTGATATGTGGAAAATTCGTTTTGTTAAAGTGAAAATTAATTGTCATTTATGTACTTTGTTAAAAATCTATCTTATTCTGGTAGAAAATGAATCTTCTTGGTAGAAAATTCAACTTTTTTGTTAAAAATGTAAGTATTTTGTGAAGGATTCGTCGTTTTTAGCGGAAAATTAATATCCTTGGTTGAGACTTCATCTTGTTGGTTCATATTTTTTTGCTAGAGAATATTTTGTATAATTTTTTCTTCATTTTTCACTGAAAAATCTTTCTAGGTTGAAAATTCGTATATTTGCTTGAAAAATGTATCGCTCGTAGTAGAAAGTTCATCTTTTTTTTGTTGTTGCAAATTCGTCCTTTTTGGTTCAATTCAGCTGTTCTTGATTTAAAATGAAAAGTAAAGAAATACTGGCATTAGCGGATAAGCGAAAAGTTCTAAATTAAAATCTAAAAATTTTAATCTCATTTGTTCCGTGTTCACTCTCATTCTTATTTTTCTTTAATTTCAATTTTCTTGAATAAAAGCATAAAAGCCAAAGTGGAATTGCTGGAGAAGAAAGTGAGAATTAAAAGTATAAGAGAGAAATGTTGAACATTCCGGACGAAATTGTCCCATTCATAAAGTGTCGTCTTACTCACAACATAGAAGAGACAAAATAAAAGTGCTTCGACCATCTTAGGGAAAGGGAAGCCCGAGTAACTGATCTTAATTACTTCGATGACCTCATGGCCTTTGAGAGTATTGAGTTACGAGCACTTACTCACTCACTCACTCACTCAAAACCACCAAGTGTGAGTAAGTGCAGTTACATTGAATGGGAGTGGTCATATCGCACTAAAGAATACATTCATAGCTCTTTATTCTCTTAAATAAATGTAGGTTTTATCTTCTTCTGATTAAATTAAATGCTTGCTCTCATTCCATGGCCCCCCGAAAGATGGTCGATTTTTTTTTAATCCGGATATCACATTTTCTTATCTGATAATCTAATTGGTAATTAAATCCCCATTTGTCACTACAAAACATGAAATTAGATGGGTCAATATCATTTCCTGGATTCGCCTTCAGGATAATGTATACCCCACGCATGGAAATGATAATTTATCACCAAACGGAGAAAGTTAGAATTCTCTGGGGGGCGACTTGGCCGGGAAATGACAGGGAACTTTATTGACCGGGAAATGACTAGGAATGTAATGAAAAATCCGGCAATTTACTTCTGATGGCAAAAAAATTCAAGCTTTCATTATTTTATTAATTTTGTTCAATTTAGTAGAAAAGTAATTTCTACTCAACAAATGAATGTTCATCCAAGGAGATGAATTTTTAACTGAAGTTTTGGAATATTCAACTGGAATAATAGTTACATTTTCAATTTAAATAAATAATAATTTTCAACAAAAAAAGGAACAAATTTTCAATTTATTATTGAATATTTATTTTATTTTAGGACAGGGAGTTTCCATAAAAATGTATTATTTCATTTGGAAAAGGGAATTTTTGACATTGAACGGGAATTTTTTAAAAAGAATTATAACTCGGATTTTGAAAAATAATTCTTTTTAAATGTAAATTTAAATGTCCATTTTTGGTTGAAACTTTATCCATTCTTGTTAAAATTAAACAATTGGGCTGAAAACTGGTCCTTTTTAATTGAAAATTCAACGTATTTTGTTTAAAAATCGATTTGTTTTGTAGAAAATTATTTTCTTCTTAAAGATTTAATTGTTTTGTTTGAAAATTCTTCTTTTTGGTAAAAATTGAAATATTGTAGTTAAATATTTAAAAACTCTTCTGTTAAAAATTAATTTTTGTTTTGGTTGAAGATTCATCATTTTAATTAAAAATATAAGTATTTAATTTTTGGTTGAAAAATGAGCTTTTTTAGTTGAAAATTCATCTTTTCGGTAGAAATTAATCTTCTGGGTTGAAAATTTATCTAGTTGATCAAAAATTCAACTATTCTAGTTAAAGATTCATCATTTTAGTTGAAAATTTATCAATCTAATTTAAAGTTGAAAGTTGTTTTTTTTGTGAAAAGTAATTTGTTCAACTTAAGCTATAATTATTTAAGTTTTTGCTAACAATTATTTTTTTTAGTAAAAATTTTTTGTAATGTTTAAAATTCAACTATTGCAGATGAAGATTCACAATTTTAGTTAATTTAGTGTTTTTTTAAGTCTGTTTTTTTTAAACCTAAAATTTAATTAATTAAGTGTTGGTTTGTTTTTGTTTTGAGTTTTAAATTCTACTCAAAAATATATATTATTAATGATTCTAAAGAACATTAGGCAAACTATTAATGCACATTAGTCACTTTTAGTTAATTTGTGGGTCAGAAATTAGTCACTTTTACTTTTTAAAGTAAGTTAGACTTGGCAATTCTGAGAATAATAAATTAAAATTTTATAAATGTAAATTTAAATTTGTTTTTTTTCCATTTATATCAAATCCTATATTAAAAAATTTACAAGATTAAAATTTTGGTTTTTAAATCTTAATAGTTTTTATAGTTTTAGTGAATCAAATTTCCATAAATAATTCATAATAATGAATTTTAGAAAGTAAAATGCAATTTCAGCAATTAAAATTGAATTCTAAAGATTAGCCGTTAAATTCTAGATCTTTTAATTCAACATTTTGATATTTAAAATTAAATCCTAGCATCTTAATGTGAATTTTACTAATTTAAATTTAAATCTAACAATTCAATCTCGATTGGAATTGAATTCTAGTAAATATATTTAAATTGAATTTATTGAAATTAATTCGAACTTTACATCATTTTCAATCAAATTTGAGTAAAACAAAGTTGTTTTTGATCAACGTCAATTAAATCATAGCAAAAAGTAAATTTAACTAAATACCAATTGAACTGTAGAAATTCAAAGACTTTTAGCCATTAAAATTTAGTTCGAACCTATTCAAGTTAAACTTATATTAACTTAACTCATTTATAATTTAATTTGACTTAATTCGAATTTAATTCTGTCAATTCAAATTGAATTTTAGCAAAGATTTTATCTCTGATTTTAGTACAATAAAATTGAAATTAAAGTTACTTAAAAATTAATTCCACTGCAATTGAATACATTCCAATATAATTCTAGGAACAAACAAAAATATGCACATGTCGACGCATTTAAATTTGGATATTTAATAAATAAAAAGTAAAAGCTGGTAAATAATGTAAAAAATTCGGAAGTTTTTTTATATTGAGTTCGATTCCAATTTTTTTATAGATTGGATTGGCGACCCTGCCCTATAAAATACCTCGTAAGCTTGACCTAATCTTTTACTCGCTTTTTAAATTTCAAGCAAGAAACAAAAATAGCAACTCTATCTAATCTCGCGTCTCCCAACTAATTTTAAACCAGATATCATTTCTCAATTTAAAAACCCACTCTCACTCTAAATTTTTAACCTTGATTCAATATTTTACTAGCTCAGAAATTCTCTTTGTAAACACTCAAGATTCTTATGATTCTTAATATACATTTTTTGTTATTGTTTCACAAACTTTACGCAGCCAAGATTTAAAAGTGTGTGGACCGAAATAAAAAAGTGTGCATTGGGAATTTCACCTTTTAATTTAAAGTTAATTTTCTAAGTGAAATTTTCAATTTACTAACATAATAAAAAATTAACTTGAATGTTTATTTAAACTATTTCTCTCTTTTTCCCTTTTTCTCGTTTTTTCACTTAAATGAGAATTGAATTAATAGAGCCCAATTAGAAAATTTAACTATTATCAGTTGATAGTTAATTATTTTTGGTTAAAAATTCGTCTTTTTGGGTACATAAATCACCTATTTTTGTAGAAAATTCAACCGCTTGCTTAAAAATGAACTTTTTGTTGAAAGTTCATATTTTTCAACTGTTTTGTATGAAATTTGGCTTTTTGGCTTGAAAACTCATCAATGTGGTCGACACTTTTTTAATTCTTAACCAAAAAATTTTCTTTGGTTAAAAAGTTAAATTACTTGGTTGAAAGTTCAATTATTTTGTTACAACATTTATGCAGCAATGCTTATTTGATGGATTTCAAAGTAAAATATATTGGAATTAGGTAAAGCTTTCTAGCAATAAAATGTGCAAACTTAAATTATATTAATTATACTTTTATCATTTTAGTTCAAAGTTCATTAGTTTGGTTGTAAATTAATTTTTTAGCTAAAAAGTTAATTTTTCCATTTTTGGATTAGAACTGATCTTTTTTAGTTAAAAATTCAACTTTTTTTTTGAAAAGTGATATTTTTTAATTTAAGATTGAACTATTTCGTAGAAAATTCATGTATTTTCTTGAAAAATTGTATTTTTTGGTATAAAATTAATCTTTTTAGTTGAAAATTCAAGTATTCCAGTTAAAAATTAATAATTTTAGTTGAAAATTTATGTATTTTCTTGAAAAATTGTATTCTTCGCCTAAAATTAATCTTCTTGTTTGAAAATTAATCTTTCTGGTGGAAAATTTAAGTGTTCCAGTTAAATATTAATAATTTTAGTTGAAAATTGATCTTTTTCGTTAAAAATAAAAATAATCGTTTGAAAGTTAAATTTTTTGGTTGAAAATTAATCATTAATGATTTAAAAATTCGTCTATTGCAGTGGAAGATTAATAATTTTAGTTGAAAATTGATCATTTTGTTTGAAATTTTATTTGTCAACAATTTTAATCAAATTATTCCATTTTTGGTTGAAAACTGATCTTTTATAGTTAAAAATTTAATTATTTGGTTTCAAAATTGATATTTTCTAGCTTAAATTTCAAATCATTGGTTGAGAATTCGTGATTTTTCTTGAAAAATTGTATTTTTTGGTGTAAAATTAATCTTCCTGGTTGAAAATAGGACTTTCTGTTAAAAAATTTACTATTGCAGTTGAAGGTTCATTATTTTAGTTGAAAATGCACAAAATTTGGGTTACAATTTTCTGACAGAAAATTTAATAATTCGATTTTGATTGAACATTGATCTTTTTTCATTCAAAATTCATGTATTTTGTGGAAAAATCGTATTTTTTGTTATAAAATTAATCTTCTTGTTTGAAAATTCATCTTTTTCGTTGAAAAACAACTTTATAAATATTTGGTTAAAATTTAAGTTTTTTTATAGAAAATTAATCTATTTGTTCGAAAATTCAACTATTTTGTTAAAAATGCAATATTTATTACTTTAAAAAATTAGAAACCTAAAGTAGTTTAAATTTGAAGTGAAAGAAGAAATAATAAAAATTTGTTTGAATTATTATTCAAAGTCATGAACTCCAGGGACAAATTCGGGAAATGATTAATTATCTTTTTAGTATTATTTAATTAATTAATCGATGATTCTCATATATTTAAGAACATCTTGTAATGTAA
>JAAAKG020189244.1:0-24872 GCA_010014905.2 Druon quercuslanigerum | reverse complement strand
GGAGGTGTGTTAAGGAATAGGAAGAGGGTGAATCAAAAATGTAAACCCTTAGGGGACACATTAGAAGCTTTCCACTACTGATACATATTTTAAATTAAAAAATTTTATTATGTAAATTAGCTCTAAATTGATATCTTTTATAAATAAAAAATTTCTTGAAAGCATTAAAAACTTTATAATTTTAAAGCAGCTTTCAAATTCTCCTAGCAACTTTCAACATTGTTCCAAAAAAAATACAAGTAACTTTAATGTATATGATTAATTATATATGCACAATTAGAAGAAATATAAAAGAGAATTATGAATTAAACATTTCTAAAACAAAAAAATTGATTTTCCAAATAAAAACAAACAACCTCACTATCGCATTCCAACATTCAAAGTATGCCTTCCAGTCGGGTTTGTTTGTTTACTGACAAATATCGGTTGATTCAACAAAATATCTGATGAAGCCAACGAAACTTTTTGCTTCAATCCAGCAAATACTCTATTTATTAGAATATTTGCTCAAACCAACCAAAGCATTGGATTGGGTAAATCATATATTTTGTTGTCCATTTAATAACAATATTCCGTGTTTATTAAAAAAATGTGGTTGATTCAGCTAACATATAATCTGACTGTCCGTACTTTATCACATAATATTGTCACTGTATGAATAAATCCAAAGAAATATTGTTGCACAAAGAAAGTAAGATTGATGACCATAGCCATACAGTACTACAATATTTTATATGATATACAATGGTAATCTCTGAAAATAAAAAAGAATATCTGAATAAGTTATACGAAGCGAAACCGCCACAGGTGGCTTATTTCTCATATATGTATCGACAGAACTTTGAAAATCATTTTTAATTTCCTCTCTCTATTATAATATCCATAATAAAATATAGTTCTTTTAAATGAAATCTCTAGAGATATATTTCATTATTTATTTTTTGCAGAATATTTTCCATTAAAATATAAAAATAATGTTTGAAATGTTCTGCACAAAACATGCACTCGCTGCTCGAAATTCTCTGATATTTCAGTAAATTATTTTTCACGATATGGAATATGATATGGACTGGGGAACATCGGTGTGCAGGTATCGGATAATGGGAAACTATATAGGAATCTCGTTCTTGCTGTAAGGGACATGAGTTTCTCTATTTTCCATATTAATGCTAATTTTAAACATAGAATTCACCTCGAGGATCATGCTCTATGATATTCGCTGGAAACATGAAAATAGTTCCAGAAAACATCGACATCCTATCTGTGAATGCGTGCATTTTATAAGTGAATGGCATTTAGTTTTAGTTCAACCTGTCCCTATTCCAAAGATATGGTAAATTAGGCTCATCAGGCAAAAAAAACTAAAGAAAAAAATATGGGAAAAGGGAAAAAGTCAACCAAAAACTTCCTCTCATTTTCTTCGATTTTCGTATTTTTTATACTTTTAGGAAACCAACATGTTTCTAGGCTAATTTAGACCCACTCATTAGAGATCCTTTATAGGGTACACTAACAGTAAAAAAAGTTATGTATCTTAAAATAAAATATTTCAGTGGATATTAATCAAAAATTGATTAATTCAAATATAAATTATGAAAATCATTTATTTTTGTCTAGGGTTTCATAACAATTTTTTGCCAATTTAACAATTATATTGCTCTTTAAAGAAACTCTATATAAAGTATGTAAACCTAATTGACTGAACATTGATTTTCGTAGCGTTGAGGTTTTCCGAAAATATTGAAGAACAAGAGTGTAAAACGCATTATAATCATTTCTGTTCATTATCTTATTATTGTTGTTAATGATTTTTATATAATTTATTCTCTTAAGAACATGTCTTCCATTCAAGTTGAAAAGATAATGGTTAAGAAAGAGAATTTTTTTACATTGTTTAATATTTTTTTAATGAAAACTGGATTTATTTATTTAGTATATCTATCAATAAAATTTTTCACAACTTATGTCTTGTTTGAAATAGATTTATTTAAAATAAAACTAATTGTTCTTCATTAGAAAATATTTTTCCTATTCAAGTCAGTAATAATATGGCTTTCATCAGTTTTAATTAAAAATGTATCAAGAAAATTTAATTTATTTTCAGTTTCAATTTAAACCGTAAATTTCCTATAAACTCAAAGTGCTGAGTCATCCAAAATTCTTGCGTGAAAATTAATATTAAATTCAATTATCTAAAATACTTGGAATGAATTTTAATATTAGCAATTTGAAAAATGTATTAGTATTTTGGATTATAATTTTGTCCTTTTTGGAAAATGTGATAATCTAAATAGATTTGTTCAGAATAGCAAAAAATGTTTCGTTATAATTAGTTTAGAAAGCGTCCAAATATTATATGGGCGAATCTTTTAGGGATCTTAATTTTAGGCCCAACAAGTTGATTTTCAGCAAAAGGGGATGAATTTTCAACATAAGAGGATGAATTTTTTAAAGAACAGTTGAATTTTTGACCCAAAAATGATTTTATCAAAATAGTTAAAATACTAAGAATTTTATTTATCTATCAACAAAATATTTAAATTTTTACAAAAGACCTGAATTTTCAACGAAGATAGAAGGCTTTTCTACTATAAAACATGAATTTTGAATACAAAAGGAAAGATTTTCAAAAATCTACATAGATTTTGAACCAAATAGTATAATTTTCAATTAAAAAGCATAATATATTCACACGAAAAAGAACAATTTAATTTTAAGGCTAAAAAACTAATTTTTACAAAAAAAACGAGATTTTAGCCAGCTTATTTAACTAAAAATGATCAACTTTTAACAAAACCCTTAATTCCTTAATCGAAAAGGATGAATTTTCATTAAAACGAAATAATTTTCTTTTGAAATAGATACATTTTTTTAGCAACTAGTTAAATTTTTAAATCCTTAAAAAATTTTTTTACCCGAAATGAAATAGTTGCGTTTTAAGATAAAAAATAAATTACTCAAAAAAACCAATTTCCAAAAGCTGAGGTAATTTTTTAAATAAATAGTTTGATTTTAAATAAAATGTTTTAACTTTCTAACAAATTATTTAATCTTTTAAAAAAAATATTGAATTTCAATACAAAAGTTAACTTGCAACCCGAAACTATAAATTTTTAAGACTTTCAACAACATTGACTTAGTTATTAGTGGTTTAATTTTTGATTTTGCATTTTCCACCTAATTATTAAATTCTGAAGCCAAAAAAAAGATTATTCTAGAAAACAGTTAAATTTCTAAAGCGAAAATATAAATTTTTATCAAGAAAGTTAGTTTACGACCAAATAATTAAATTTTCCACCAACCATCTAATAATTTAATTTTTATGCACAAAAGATTCTAACTTAAAAAAGAACGAATCTTTAACCAGAAAATACCAGTTTTCAATTTAATATATCAATTTTGAACGAAATATTAACTTTTTCACATTAAAAAAAAAGAATTTTTATCATAATATTTTGATTTTTAACCATAAAATATCAGCATTTCAGCAAAATGATTAATTAAAAAAAAAATTTATGCAGAAAAAAGTTTAAATTGAATAAGAAGAATAACTTTCTAGAAAAGGACAAATTAGAAAGAAAATAAATGAATAAATGTCTCTGTTATTCTAAATTCAAACTATTAGTTTATGAATTTAACTGTTTGGTATAAAATTAATTTATTTCCTGAAAATTTGGTTCTCTTTAAAATTCATTTATTTCGTTAAAAACTTATCTTTATATGTTGAAAATGCTACAATTTACTTAATAAGTCATGTTCTCTTCTAAACTTAAACTTTTCTGTCGAAAAATAACCTTTCTAAACAAAATTTTTTTTCAATTTTAGATTGAAAATTCATGTTTTATTTTTTGTAGTTTATGATTAGAAATCGAAACTTTTCCTTAAAAGTTTTACTTGAAAACCAAAATATTTGTTCAAACATAAAACTTTGCTGTAAGTTAATTCATTTTTGTTTGAAAATTGCAATATTTATTTCAAAAATTAACTTTGAAGTTGAAAAATTTAATTATATGGTTTAAAATTCAACTATTAAGTTAAAAATTCGTTTTTTTAATTCAACTATTTAATAATAAATACAACTGTTAGGTCTACAATTAATGTTTCTTCTTTGTTGAAAATTCAACTTTTAGTTGTACAGGATAAAATTTTGAAAACTGAAGATGAAGATTTCTCTAATTAAACAATAGCTAACATAAACACCATTTAAAATTATACAATTTGTAATAGACAACATTAGAGATTATCTAACTTGTAAATTATTATAAAATATCTGGTTTCTGATTAAAAGTTTTAAAAGTTAATGATATCAAATTTAAAGGGGTAAAAATGAACGAATTCTAAACTTTGTTTAAATTTGATGCATTTCTAAATTAGGATCTATCAACTAAATCTATCCATCAATTAAAAATCAATTATTTTCAAATTTTTCATGAAACTTTTATAAATTTAGCTAATTTAATCTAAAGTGCAAAATTATTCACTTAAATATCAATGACAAGTTATTTCCACGCCAGCGAAAGTAATTCATTTTGCTAATATTGTAAAGACTGTTGAAGAAAGGAACAATAAACAGTGATAAGCCCATTTTTTGATGATATTGACTTTTCATTAAAAATTATACTTTCTCGCTTTTTTATACCTGTTTTAGTAGAAAATTGAGAGTTCTAAACTTTTTAATTTATTTAAAAGTTTAAAGGAATTCAAACTGAATTTTTGAATCATGTTAAAAATATTCACTTTAACAATTGGAATTTTATTTTCAAAAATAAACAATTTTGTATATTCGATTCTTTTGGTTATTAGTGTTATGTTTTATGAAAAAAATGGAAATATGTATTTCAAAAGATTTTCTTAATGATTTATGTAGTGCCATCTATGTATAATTTACTTTTTCCCGAATTAATTTTTTATAATATATCAAACTCATATATGCTGTTAAGCGGTCACATTAAAATCAAACACATTCCCATCTTTCCACTTTATAATAGTTAAAAATTAAGATTGGAAAAGAATCTATAATTTATAATCTGAGACGCAATACTATTTTTTCTCCACAGGATAAGAAAAAACTACATACCAATCAGTGCATCATCCCTAACATGATGCCCCAGATTTGAATGTAAGACTGAACTTTACCAAACAGAACCATCGACCCAAAACAAAATCAATGTCATTTCTTCCTGTTTCAATTCACAAAGTCCAAAATCTCTTAACCCACTCACCTACACAATCTCTCCCTCACAGACTAACTCACATATGTACACAGAAGACTCTATTTCGAATTCCGTTGACAAACCGACCTCTCCAGCAAACCAATCTTTTATCCACCTAAACCAGAATCAGTGACTCATCCACCTAGTGAATTCCGAATTGCTGATGTTACATCGGTCTGTGGTCTTCCCACAAGTCGATTGACCTTAGATAGTTTGGCAATCCGTGGAGCATCCTTTCGGTCTTGCTTGCTCTGATCTAGGAAAGGAGACTAGGTATACACACCCATACCTATACCTATAGATAATCGAATTTACTGAGGGAAATTGTCGAAGTTGTTGATAAGGGATCGCGAAGGGGAAGAGGGATGGGATAGGGATGGGACGTAGGGAATGTGAGAGGTAGTGAGAGGAGTTCGAGATGGAACCGGCTCTAGTGGTAAACCCTCAGACTTCTCGGTGAGTCAACTCAATGAGTATGGTCTGAGGGTGAAGGGTAGAGAAACTGGGTAGGTTGGGATAGAAGGTGAACGCAAACTCGGAATACCTAGTGACGTCGAGGTACACGTAAACGCGGAATATTTGATGGGCTGTCAGAAGCAGTCTCTGTAATCAGCGGTCGGTTTGTTTGTGCTAGCTATACATCTATACGTTTCCGCGTACATCTCTCTGCTTCCCTATCTTCCTACCCTCTTCATCCAAACACCGCCTCAATCCCTTCCCAACAGTCCTCTTCATTTTCATCTCTTTCTACGTCTAGAGAAATGCTTACAGTTAAAAATCAGGTAAGTGGTGGTTTTGAGTATAAATTATTTACGTGCTCGGTTTCGTCAATTTACTAAACGAATCTGAAGAATTTGAGGGCTGTTCTATGGGTTGAGAATAAAGCTGTATTCTTGTCTTGCCATTTTGCAAGTTGCGGAGTTGAGGAGATTGCGAATGAAGAAAAGGAGGAATGTAATGAAATGCTGGATGAAATGAGGTACCTGATTTGGGAAGTTGGAGATTTGCAGATTGAAGACGAACTCGTTTGGTAGAGGCAAGGATTCCAGTATTTGTGGGAAAGTTTAGGGAAGGTAATTGAAGAGACTCCTTAAATAATGCTGAACTTGATAACAGGGTTTGTAAAAACAACCGGAACGATGAAAAATATATTCATTCGCTTTTTCTATCAGTTGATCTACTTGTTAAAGGACCATCCATGAAGTACTTAACGTATTTATTACCTATTAATTTGCCTCTCCCACCCACATTGAACAAGTGACGAACTGGTTTAGACCATACTCCCCGCCCACATATTAAAAAAATAACGTCATTATTTTTGCTGATTACAATATTCGATATATTTCAATTTTGAATTTATAAAATGTAAGAAATTTCAATTCTACATCTTTCAAATGAAACTATTTAAAAATATGCATTTGAAATTGATTGGTTTTCAAATTAATACATTAAATATTAAAGAATCTATAATATAAAATCTTGAATTGAATCTTCAATTGTATTTTAATCCTACAAATTGCAGAAGTGAACATTGCGAACTGATAAAATTACAAACCTTTGGAATATAAATGATGAAAATTGAACAATTTTCAATTATATATATACTTTCAAAATGAAAAAATCCTAAATTTTAATTCCTAAAGATGGTAGAATTTTCCATGAATTTTTCTTTGAAATTGAACAGTCTTTTAGTTTCAATATTTAAAAAAAACAAAATAATGTAAGATAATAATTTACATCAAACTCAATCCTGAAGGATAAAACAAATTTAAATTTGAGGATTTTAGTAGCTTTAATATTTAGACTTTTGACTACTATTTTGTTTTTTTAATTTTGCAATTTTAACTTCTGAACGTTATACAATTTAACCCTTTGCGGCATGGTGGGAATACCGTATTCCCACCTTTTTTCATATCATTTTTTGCGATTTCAGAGTAGTTTTTATTGGATTTTACACAGGTTTTTTTTAGTTTCATGCTCACAAGATTATAGAAGATTAAAATTCATGTGCGATGGGTCTAAAATTTTTTAATAATTTGTTAATACTCATAAACAAAGATGAAAAAAGCCTTTTTTGTTGAAAAAATTCACTATTGAAAAAACTTTCCCTTATATCTTATGAAAATGGGTACAGAAGGGTTCTTAAGGTGAATCTACGAATCTGGACTCACATTTTTGGATTCAAAATGGCGGATCCAATATGGCTGCCGAAATTGAGAATATATTTGGATTTTATCTGAAAATTAGTATACATAGTTTTTTAGGTTCAGTGATCACGAACATACCCTCAGATTTCGGAAATTTTAAATGGCGGATTCAAGATGGCGCCTGAAACTTGGAATATTTTCGAGTTTTTTTTTCTGAAAATTGGTATACAGAGGTTTTTGGGGTCGCTGATCACGAACCTGAAATCAGACTTTGAAAATCCAAAATGACAGATCCAATATGGGGGCCAAAATAAAAAAGTTTTCTGAATTTTTTTAAAAATTAGTGTACAAGGGCTTTTGGAGTCACTGATCATGAATCTGAAATTTGATTTTGTAAATTCAGAAAATTGGTACTAATATAGCGACCTTTAACCTCAAATAACCAATTTCATAGTTGCATAAGTTTAGATTCGTGATCAGAGATAACAAAAAACCCTGCATACCAATTTCCAAAAACATCCATATTTTGGCCGCCATCTTGGATCCGCATTTTTGAATTTTCAAAATCTGAGTCCAGATTCGTGATCAGTGATCCCAAAAACCCTCGTACACCAATTTAAAAAAAAATCCAAAAATATGCCAAATGATAGCAGCCATATTGGACCCGCTATTTTAAATTTTTTAAATCTGAGTTTAGATTCGTAATCAGCGACCCCAAAAACCCGTATGTACCAATTTTCATGAAAACTTCTTTCGCTGAAAAGTGTATGCCGGAAAAGGTTATAATTTTCCAAACTGAGGAATTTTTAATTCAAGAATTTAAAAATAAGAAATGATGCATGCTTTAAGTTTTAGCGTCTAAAGTTATGTAATTACATGTAATTACACAAATTTATGATATTTTACGTAAACATTTTTAAAATTGAAGAGTTTGCAATTGTTTTATAATTAAACTATTTAAGAAAAGCAAACAAAACAAAATCTTTAAAAATCATTTCTATTATTAAAGGAGGACTATAAAAATTTAAAATTAAATAACATTTCTTTTAAGAACATCTTAAGTAGGACATAAAATCCGAAACATACCTATTAATATATTTTAATATATTTATATATTTGATGAAAGCTAATATACCTGTTTTATATTTCTTTCAATTTACAATTATTAATTATATATTTATAGTACTTGCAACTTAAGCACCAATTTTAATTTAATAATTAGAAGGTTAAAATAAAAAAAATACTCACCTATTTGTAGGGCGAGGATTCGCATAGGCGACACAAGGGATAACAATAGTTTCTTCAACTCGAGCTGTCGTATAGACTAATTTGTCATTTAGCATTGGTGGCATCGATCCACGAGTTTCTGAAACAAAAACAAAATCCTATCTATTTAAAAAATTTCTTACATTCCATTTTAGAATTTTAACAGCAAATAAAAAATTAAGGGCTATACTGAAGTTGTTTTAAATTTAAAAACGGGCAATGTTAAAATTATTTATAAAACTAAGGAAAAATATTTCAATTAATGTAACTGATTTTGTAAGGGAACTGAATTCAAATTTTAGAAAAATATTTCATACTATTCCTGAAACAACATATTTTGTAATTCTTCAATAAACTGTTTTAATAAAAAACTTATGAAAGAGATCCATAGAGAATTTATTGAGGTACAAAATAAGAAATACATCATTAGAATTAGATAAAAATTACTACTTCCACGTAAAGAGTAACCGAAAGCACAAAACTCTAAATAAAGTTAAATACAAAGTTTAACCATAAAGTAATTTTTTAAAACTTTACCTCCAGTTCGCTTTTAAAATTAATTTTTAAACACCAAATTTTTTTTAAATTCTCATTTTTGAACTTACGATAACATTATTAAATCCTTAATCTGGTTGAAAATATTTTATATCATAATTTTTCAATTGAATATTCAATTAAGTAGTGAGTGTTGATTACTCGTCGTGTTTGTCAACAAAAAGGGGAGTAAATATCATTTTTAAATCAAAAATTATTATGAATTTATTGCCCCATTGAAGAATAGTAGCATGAGCTATCATCCACTGCAACCTTTACCATTGCCCGACTATTCGCGTCAACTACTACTGAAACAAGAGATGTTTTACAGAATTCCTCTTCATGGCGGACTATACTTGGATGTTACTACTTCGGTTATCGATAAACCGCAAATGGAATGCTTTTATGACACCGGTACTATAATTTTAATTAAGATGTCTAATGTAAATTCAATTTATTCAAACATTATAGCATCACTACCTCAGAACTAGGGAAATATTTAATCATTTTTATGGAAATAAAAACATTTCTTGGAACTTTTGAACTTGTATATATTCTTTCGTTTTTGGATGGAAGAAAGAGATTACTGTCCAATTGTTTTAAATGCATTAAATATTATGAAATATATGTGTTCATATTGTTAAATTTAATTTTTAATTATTTCTGCAGAGAATATTTTCAATAACAAATTTTTGTTTTTGATAAGTGTCATTTGGGTCTCTGTCCATTTCATGAAAATCTTCTGATATTTTACAAAATTTTTTTAGTGTATCAGAAGATGTGCATTTTTTGTCAAAATAGTTGTTTTTCTTTCTGACTCCTAAAATATGTTTAAGAAGACACTTGCTTATGAATCTAAGGCGGAAAATTTTTAGTGAAATAGATTTTATTTGTTTTTCAAAGATTTAAAAAAAAAATAACAAGAATTTTAATGGTGTTTATTCGGATACACAATCTTTAATATTTCTATCTTGGAAATTATGATGACAGTTTAGGATTTTGAAGAAAATAAGCGTCACTATATTTCCCTGTCCGGCTTAAGGTTCATTAGAAAGGGTCTTTTTGATGGTACTTCCAGGAGACAGCAAGAAAACAACCATTTTTGGAAAAAGAATTAAAATTTTTAGAAATTCTGCATAAGAACTAGTTTGTTCATTTTTAGTTTTTTTTTATTTCCTCACTAATTTGGAAAACTCGAGAAATCTCTTTCAACAATCAACAATAAAAATATTTTATTTTAATTGAGACTTTCATGAGTATATGTCCAGCAGGAATATTCCGAAATATTTCGCCAGTGAGTTCTTGTTCGCAATCGTGACCGTTTTTCCATCTTTTCGTTTCGTTTCTGTGGCCCCGAACACCACCCTTGATGACAGGGCGTGGCCACGCTACGAAGGCGAACCGGCGTACCATCCGCCGCCGTGAACTACGGATCAACGCCGCCGCTAGGAACGCCGCCGCGAAGTGTGTCGAGGAAAAACGTGAGTCGGCCGACCGGGCCACCACGTCTAGTGCCGGCGAGTGTGCCACCGGGGCCACCGTCCAACGATCGTCGCGGTGTAGGGAAGGACAATCATCGACGAGCGAGTCGGTCAGAGGGACCACCGCTGCACGACACCGGGACGCAACGAGGGAAGAAACTCGCCATCGGCCCGCTTTCGGTGCAGCCGCACCTGACGAGGGAGCTGAGTGGGCCTACCGGGCCACCACCAGTGACAGGAAGCGCCGCCGAGACGAGGGAGAGTCGGCCTGCTGGGCCACCTCCAAGGAGAGGAAGCGTCGGAGAGTAGGAGGAGAGTCGGCCGGTCGGGCCACCACTTCCTGGCGACGTTTCGGGATTGACGCGAGGGCGGCTTCCGCGGCGCAACAGAGACAACGAGAGGAAGAAGCCGTGTGGGAGAAAAGGACGGCCAGGCTTCGCGCGAGGAATCATCAGAGGGGGTTCGAGCTGCGGAGTGCTCTGGAAGAGTTGAAAGAGCAGAGACGCCGAGAGGGAGGGACCGTCCGACCGTATAACCCAGAAAATTCCAGGGTTTTGGAGGAGGGTCAGTGGACTGCCCGAACTCTCCTCCTCGGCCGCGTGGGGTGTTGGAAGCACCCACTTGTCCGCTTCCGTCGCCTAGGTCGTTACTGGCGGCGGAGATCGAGAGAAGGGAGTCGCCTCGCATCGCCGAAGAAGTTCCTCCTCTGGAAGCAGCTTTGCCCGTAGCGGACGCCACCGACACCGACTCTCCACGCAGTGGCAACCGACCAGTGTCCAGCACTGATAGTCCGGACCCGGACGTACAATTACTCGCGGCCGTCGGCACCCCGGAACAATTTTCGCCGTCACTGCTCCTATCGCCGTCTCCTCGCCCGGCGCCAAGGGCAAACCGTGACATTCGCCGCCATCTTCGGTTCTAGTATGTTATGCTCAGCGCACCTATAATTCAGAATTATTGTAACCCTAAAATTATTGTAAGCTCCAAATTATTGTATTATTGTAATCTTCAAATTATTGTAACCAAAAAAAAAAAAAAGGCCATCGCCTTGTCGGCGGTGGCCAACACACGAGACTAAAACTCTAAATTGAATCGGCAGTTTTCACCGCCACTTTCAGAAGAAAACTGCCAAATTGAACCGGCAGTTCTCACTGCCACCCACGCTGCCCTCATGGACGGCCTAACCACCTGGCGCCGCTTCATGCAACCGAACGGGGCACGTTGACCGTCGCGGCACCTCCGGCACAGTAACGCACCCCCAACCGGACATCACAACCACCCCTCGTTGCCGTCAATCGCCAGAGCCGTACGCGTAAGCTTAGCTGCACCCCCCCCCCCCACGCACTGTTACTACCTATCATCACAGGCCAAAGGCCGGGTACAAAACAATTATGTAAAATAGTTACTTAGTTTATATATTGTTCATATATTTCATCGATGCTTTATGCATCATGCTTCATTGTTCTCTAATGGTTATATGATTAGTAGAAAGTTTTCATCTAAAGCTTATTTTTTAATAATAATACAATGAACGATAGTATTATTCATTAATGATTTACAATAATTAAATTACTATAATTTTTGATTTCATCATAAATTAAAATTTCACTACCGCCTTTATTTAAATCTAGTTTGTTGGGGCAGAACCTTGCTTTTTTATTAATATTCCACACATTTTTGGGAATATTTCCTTCGACAAATTTTTAAAAAATTCTGGAAATTTTAAACAATATTTGACAACAATATAGGAACAAAGCCCGGACAAGCAGTATTCCACAGATTTTGGGGATTTTTCCCTACAGAAACTTTGGGAAAATTCTCAAACCTATATAAAATTTGAAAAATAAATTAGAAGCTTACAAATGAGAGATAGTATAATTGAAAATATATAAAAGATATGAATTAAATTACTCTAAACTAGTTATTTTTTTTTAATTCTCATAAACTATTGAAATAAATAAAAAAAACCAGGAATCATTTACAATTTCCTGAAATATTTTAAATCTTTTGATATGTTTTAAAATTCCTTAAAACTTTTATAGCTTTTGACAATGCCTGCGAATATTTTAGAATAACCTTAAATATTTATAACGCTTATAAATTTTTTTAAATATTTTCAAGATCTTAAAAATGCATGATAAATACCTGATAAATTAATAAAAATTGAGGTTGAATGCCAAAAGATAATTTTAAATCTCTTCAAATTTTAGAAACCCTACGAAACACCTCTCTTCTCTTGAAAAAATTCTTTAAACTCCACTAAATTTTCAAATTTGCATAACTTTCATAATAAAGCGAATCGAGAATTATTTGTTAAATTACCAATCCAATAATAATTTATATATATTTTAGTTTAAATTGCATCTTTCTTGAAGATAAATGCAACTGCTTGGTTGAAAATTCCACCGTTTTTTTAAAAGTTTGTATTTTCACGTTAAAAATTAAAAAAATCTAATAGAAAATTTACTTCTTACCAAAAACTTCTTACATAAATTAATCTTTTTTAGGTGGAAAGTTGAACTATATTCATCAAACTAATGAGTTGATAAACTGAAACTAATGAGTAAGTTCCCATCTAGGTTGGGAAATTTCACAAACTTTTCGGCAAATTCCTACCATTCTATGTGATCCCCCCCCCTCGAACGTTTGCAAATATTCCCAAAGTGATTGTTTATTTACATTGACTTTAGATTAGTTACATAAAATATTTTTTTAATTTTTGTAGCACACCTATCTTTCTGTACGTAATTTATCGTGTCCAAAAATAATAAGACGGGGGAATTAAAACTAATGGAATTTTTTTATATTTAGGGTAGAAAATGCTTTGAGAAATTACTTGATTTTTCCTTAAACAATTCTTTGTTTTGCCTGACCAATAATGTTAAAATACCAGCATTTTAATCTTATAATATTTTTTAAAATAAGGTCTTTTATAAATGTAATAAAACAATATTTTAGAGACTGGATTAAAATTTTAATATTTATTTCTTTATTGCTAAAAAAATGTCTTTTATAAAAGATAACAAAAAAAATTTTAATTTTTGACAAAATAATCATTAAATAGGGTTGTTTCCAAAGTCAGTTATCATTTTTCCACTAAATGGTGTATAAAATTCTAATTTTAAAAATTCCCATATTATTTCATAATTTGTTAATAATTGTATTTGTCCGCTTTTCTTCAACGTACTACTGACTCTAATTCCAAATAATACAACATGAGAACTTTTTTTGTCGTGAAAAAATCGTTAAAAAACACTATTTCTAACAAAATAATTTAATTGTCGACCTATAAAGATGATTTCTGAACAAAAATTGGAATATTTGATGTTTTAGATAAAAAGAATTGAATTTCATACAATTTGAATGAAGATCCAAAGCCTTCAGAACAACTTCATAAAACCCCCAAAAAAATATGTTAAAATTCCACTAAATCAGGTAGAATTAAGTGAATTTAGTAAAAGTTTGTAAAATTCAAGAGAATTTTTAAGAATTAAAAAAGTTAAAGAATTGAAGATAAAATAACAGGAATTTAGAGTGCATTCAGAATGACTTTAAATATATTGACCAAAAAAATTCAAAAATCTGTTATGCAATCCTGTAAAATATAATGAAATTTAATATTTCTTAAAATCCGAAAGAATGTATTAAAGTACCTGAGGGTCTTTCAAAATTTCTTAAAATATTTCATATTTGCGTTTCTGTATCCATAATCCAATAATCTTAACCGCCTTCATACTTCATTCAAGTTTTTTATTTTCTAAAAAGTAGGAGATAATAAATTTCCAATCGAACCCTGTTTTTAGCAAATAAGTATCTTAAAACTTACCTAAATAAAACAAAAGTGTTCAATAATGAAGTCTCCACAGTCAAATAATTTTACATTTTGAATAGTTATATTGGGAATTTCATACGTTTAAATTTTAAGGCATGTAATTACGAAGTCAAAAATTTTCACTCTGAAGTAATCCCAGCATTAAAAATGACAACTTAAAATTGAAAAATGATGAAAAATAAATAGAAGAGTTTTGGCTAAACATTTTTAAATTAAACTCTGAAGATTGAACCATTTAAAATTTTTTTACCCTAAATACAAATAAAATTAGGGCAGAAGGTATTAAAGATCTAATTACATATTACTAATAGTCCAATTTTGACTAATATTTTTTCGTTATAGGATATCCAATAAATCACGAGGAATGACTATTGGCACCAAAATTTTGATACACGCTGCAACGGCTTTTAAAGATGTCAGAAGGAAACATTTTCTTTAGTTTTAGTAACAATAAAAGTGAGCTTGCTTTTTATTTTTCGAATATTAAAAGATACTTTTTTCTAATCAAAAGTTATCAATATGTTTTGATAGGAATAATTTTCAACATTATGTGAACAATTTTTATTTGCTTGAAAAAATTCCATTTGTTCTAATTTATTAAATTATTCTTTTTAATGAAAATTATTTCTGTTGGGTTAGATGAATATTTAGGAACATAGCCTAATTGATTTGTTATTATGTAAACAAACTCCATTCATCGAAAAAGTGTTTCTTCTTTTTAAAAAATCATTCAACTAGTAGTTTATTATCTTTAAGTGATATAGATTTATTTTCAAATATTTTCCAACTGTTAAATACATAAGCTATTAAATAATTTCTTCTAATAATCATGGTTGAATATTAATTAATTTTATATTTACAACTTACGTACTTTATTTTGCAAACAATTCAAAGCATTTATTTTAAAAAAGAATTCAGCAAGCAACTGAGAAAAGTTGACAAAATTCTTGGAAAATTATTCATTGAACAAATTAAATTTGGTTAAAAATTAAAATAATATTTTTTTAACTTGAAAAATATTTGAAATCACATTTATGTCTCCTAATGAGAAGAAACAGCCAATTTAACGATTTAAAAAAAAAACATTCTTCAGACAAATGAAATTTGTTTACATTATTAAAAAATAAGCACTCGAAATTTATTCCAGAAACTTCAAAAAGTGATTTTTTACCATACATTTTAAAAGAAAAACTTAAAGTCAAAACAGGCAGTTGCAAAATTCCGCAGTTATTATATAATTATGTAATCTATATCTCAGAACCCCTGTTTTAAATCTTACTTCAGCATCATTTTGTATTATTTTATTGATTTCCCGAGTCCTTTTTGGTTCTGGGCATTCCTCTAAATCTAGATTATAAATAAAAAAATGATTAATAATTTTCAACTTTATTGTAGCATTAGGATATTTTAGTTTCTAAATGACAAAACCCAAAGAAAATATTGGGAAATTGAGAATCAGTTGCGTCAACTTAAAATGTAAAAAATAATATTATTGACGCAATAAATCAGTTTCGCTTTTATTCATTTCATTGAAAAGTAATATCACAGAAAAATTACGAAACTCGATTAAACACAGGTGCAGGCATGACGCAAAGTATTCTGATTTTGTGTACCCTGAACTATGATTTAAAGCATTTGAAAGTTGTTATCTTAAATGTCAAAATAATCATGAGCAATTTATTACAGAGCGGTTTTATCTTATTTGAATAAGATTTTTCCTACGCAGTTCAGAAATAGACACAGTTTTGAAATCCATATGTTGAACTATGTAAATTAAAAAAAAAGTCAAAATAAGAATCACGTTGGTTTTTTACAAATTAAAGCACTTAAAAACTACAATTATATGCTTTTAAATCTGAACGCATTCACCTTTCAGGACACGCGAAACTGATAATTAATTGATAATTACTCAAAAAGAGGATTATGTAATATATTTTAAAATTTGTAAACTTCCAAAACTAAACAATTTCAAAATTGAGTACTTGATAATTATACTTTTTTACAATTATTAATTTTAAATTTTTGATTTTGAAACCTAGTGAAATCATAAAAATTGAGAACTGGTACGTTAGTGACTCAGACACACACATTACAGCTTTTCATTTGCTGATGCATATATATTAATGATACATGGCCAATAGACATATGCTTTCAAGAAACACTTATTTTAATACATACAGCAGCAAAGATGATTTTTCATTTGAGAAATCGTTTACAGCCAAATATTATTAAATTTTGAATATTGATACTCTTGAAAGCTTGTTTGAAGCTTCTAAAATTTAAATTAGCTAAGTACGAATTGAAAATATTTTTATTTTAAATGCTTTCGCCATGACATTATTTGAGCTTTAAAAATAGTAATGTTGTGATGAAAAATATGTGCAGTAAGACTAGCAAGAGACTAAAGGGTGCAAAATTTCAAATTTAACCGTAAATAATGAAACAATTTTAAACTGTAGGTCTTCGTCAAATCCGGAAGAAGTTTGAAGATTAATTCAAAGTAATGTTTTTCTCCTGAATGTCGGGTGATCGGATGGTGCTCCCCCACTCTAAGGTCCAGATTGCTTAACTAAGGTTAGCATTAAATATTAAATGAGACGAACTTTAGAAACATATGCAAAAACAAATTCACGGCACAATCACGTGTACGGTAAATGATGAGAAAACAAGATAAGAGATATTAGAGTCTGTGGCTATATGTAGACCTATCTTCAATAACAAATTCTTTTTTGGAGATACTAGCGTCCGATTTATAGACTTAAAAAATTATTCATTACACCGCTGCCTCTTTCAGATAAAAAGTAAGTGCTTCAATTTAAACCAAGAACATGGTTGTAACCTTTATTTTTTTATATGATTTCAGAATATACAGAGCATCGAAATGAATCAGCTAACCTTAACAGCAACTATTCTTTTTGGTTTTATTTTAGGAGCGAGTAAGTGATATTTTTAAACCTTTTTACATTCTCATCTAGCGAAGGTATTAGATTTGCGTCAAATTTAAACCCCCTAGTTTTAGTCAAATATCCACGTTTTGAGACCCTCTACACCCAAAAAACAGGCTTTTACGAAAGTGTCAGTTTGTCTGGCTGTCTGTATGTCTGTCTGTGAACACGATAACTTTCGAAAGAATTGACAGATTCGATATATATAGATAGACAATATAGATATCGATATATTTTTTTAAGTAATATAAAGCATCAATTCTTTTAAAATAACTCAAATAATAAAACAATAAATTCAGATGATTGCTTTTTTTTTTAAAATCGTTACCATTTTTCTATTTGTTTCTTGCAGGCGCATTTAGTTATAAAGATGCTAAAAACTGGGGAAAAAAATATTCCGAATGTAATGGACCACACCAATCTCCAATAAGATTAGAGCCATCTGGCAAAGATGGTTTTCCAGTAATCAAAGAAGAAATGCGATTAACAGACTTTAATAGATCGCCAAAGAAAATGACCATAAAGAATACTGGTCACACTGGTATTACATCTCAATTTTTTTAATTGATAAAAATAATTTTGCTTTATTTCATTCATTTTATAAACTCTTTTACCCTTCCGATATTATAGTGGAATTAAGAGCCGAATGGAATAGAAAACCTCCAAGCTGTACTGGTGGACCCCTTCACGGGAATTACGTATTTGAAAAAGCCACTTTTCATTGGGCCAAAAAAGCGGTAAGTATTGCATACGTCTTAAATACATTATACTGTTTGATCAATGAAAATGCTCTTATTATATTAATCATATTTTACTACCTAATCCGTGCCTGACACACTGGAGTGCAAATCACCCCAAGCCCACTTTTAAAATTTGTCATTTTTTATATTTTCACTTTACATTTACATTTTTTGACGAATTTCAATGTTACTTTTTGGTCATATAACCTGTTTAAATTTAAAATATAATTCCATAAGAAGTCCTAAAAAAATTGTCAATCAAAAATAAATCAATAGTTTATTTGTTATAACAATTTGTGTTGCTTGGGTGCGATGCGACACAGTGTTTCAAATACGTCACACCGCAGAAATGTGTCAAGCAAGGGTTAAATCAAAAACATTAAAAAATAGAAAAATTTCATCCAAGATCGCGCTGTAGTAACATATTCAACTTTATTGATGTAATAAGAATGCAATATATTGGAACTTTTTACTTCATCATATCCACAAACATAATGTATTTGCAAGCTTTTTACGTTGAAATGTATAAAAAATGTAAAATTTATCCAAAAATTTTTTTTTTTTATAATCTCGACAATTTTTGATATTTTTTTTAAAATTAACCATCTTAAATACATTTCTGCAAGTTTGACTGTTTGATTGTAGAATAGATTTTCCAGACTAGTGTTTGAACATACAAAAGCGTTTACCTTCTACTCAGCGCCATAATCGAATGTCCTGACAGCGCCACATTGATGGTCAGGATGGCCAATCCTGATCCCTAATATTTTCCAGATAGTTTTTCTGCCCAGTTATTATTTGAAAATTTAATTTATGAATCAATAAGCTAACTTGTCATTAAGTGAAAATTAGGGAGTAGTTAATGGAAAAGTTACTAGAGATCATAATAATGATAATTATTTTTATTTTAAACGCACAAATAAAAAGTGGGCTGAGGAAGAAGCTCCTTATGAACCGAATGAAGACTTATCAATGCAGGACTTGTAAGTCAAAAAATATTATCTTGATTTTCTTATTGTCGCTGATATAAACAAAATGTTCAATATTAAATGTTACGTAATCATTTTTCTTCGGTAGGATGGATATGGAGATGCATGCGTTCTTTTATAGAACAGATTTTAAATCATTTGAGAAAGCTGAAACACAAAAGGGTGGTCTGGCAGTGTTTAAATTGTCGTTCCAGGTAAGAAATGCAAATAATTTATTGAAAAGAATTTACTTCCGAAAAATTTAAGATAAATTGAAAATAATTGTAATCCTTCTTGTAACTTACTGACAAGAATTTCTTTCAAATCAATTTTAATATTATAAAATCTAATGCACTTACACAGTGCAACACACAAAATGGAAACAACTTCTCTCTACGCTATTTCTTAAGTACATCTGGAAACTAGAAAAGCCACCGAACGATTTTTCTCGGAGACATCAATAAGGTAGTTTTTTTCGGTATCAACTGTATTTTCAATCAGACCTGATTTTTCGGAAATACGACATTTTTTACAAAGTTCATACGTCGTAAACCACGCTTTAAAAGCTGTGATTGAGGGCGTTTTGGGGAAAAATTAGTAACAACAATGCTTCAATGTTATGAAAACATTAACGTCTCCATGACATTGAACCTGCATTCCTTGCATCAGCACCTTGATGACTTCTTGCAACAAATGCCAACCGAATCGGACGAGCAAGGGGAGCGTTTCCACCAGGTAACAATGCCAATGGAAAAAAATATACAAAGGCAAAAAGCTGGACGCAATGCTTGCGGAAGTGTGTTGGTAGAGTTATAAAGTATGTCAATATAAAGATGAAAAAGTTAAAGACCCACAAAGTACCAATGTGGTAGATCCAGTGGACACACTTAAAGAGATTTGCCTCTGGATCCTCTTTTTAGCTCAAACGATACAGAGTCAGAACATAACTTCGAATCACCATCAAAGAAAACAAAACCGCGACAGGCTTCAACTTCGATGAATATCGATTGATATCATATTTTAGCCTTTTTTGTAACATTTATTGCTTGCGAAATAAATATTATGGTAAAACAGAAGTTATGTAGAATAGTTCACATTCGTAGTACCGAAACGGTATGAAGAAGTGTTCAGATGCAGTTGCGTGTACTAGAAAGTTGTTCGTATTGTTGTTGGAATAATTTCGCTAAACTAAGAAATGCCGAGTTACCGATACTTTAGACGTTTCCAGTAAGACATTTCCGACATTCAAGCAATTTTGCGACAACAGATGGAGTTTATTAAAGTCTGTCTGTTTTACACTTTATTTCTTCTTTTCCACATCAACAACGTATTCGGAAACATAAAAACGCAATTCGAAGCGGTTAACGATGTATAAACTTTATAAAAAATGTTGTATTTCCGAAAAATCAGGTCTGATTGAAAATAGAGTTGGTACCGAAAAAAACTACCTTATTGATGTCTCCGAGCAAAATCCTTCGGTGGCTTTTCTAGTTTCCAGATGCACTTGAGAAATTTCTTAGAAAGAAGTTGTTTCCATCCGATGACCAAAAAAATGTTGTACTGTGTCATGTAAAACTTTTTAATATTCCGTATGATCTATTAAAAGTTATTTAAATACTTTGAGATATTTTAATATCCCTTTAAAAGATTGAAATATTCGGATATTTTATAAAATTCAGTGAAACCTGCAAAAATATTTTCTAAAACCTTAGGGATCTGGTAAAATTGTTCGATACCTCCCAGAATTCTGAGAAATTTCTATAAACCGCATGAAAATTATTTCAAATCTTTGCTTAATCTCCTAAAAATCCCTCGAAATCAATTGAATTAGCATACATTATATAAAATACCTAAAAGTTACGGCAACAAAATAAAATCTTTCTTGGGATTCTACCAAATTTGCTGAAAAATTCGAATGTTTAAACAATCGTTGGATCTATCAATATGTTTTAAAGCTTTTGAAAAATCTTTGTAATTTTTATTTAAAAATTAGGATTTTGACGAGTTTTTGAAACCACTAAAGCTAAGTTCATTTAATAGATTAAAAAAAACCTAAATTATTATAAATCTTTTTGAATCATTTGCAATTCCTTTAAATTTTTTAAATATCTCTAAAATAGGATCCTTGAAAATTCAGACCAATTTGAAAATTTCTTGAATTTTTTTTTATTTTCTTAAATTATTCCGAACTTTTGTAACTACTTTAAGAAATTCGAATCTATACAAAATTCTTTAATTCTTTTGAATCATTTCTTGACAATCCAATAAAATCTGCTATTTCGTCAAGTCCTAGGATATTGATCAAACATCCTTGAAATTTCAGACTAACTATGCGAATCCCACACATTGGCTTGACGACATGTCAAAAACCTTACACAAGGTTCGAACTCCAAATTCAACGGCAGAGATAAAACCGTTTCCCTTATTAAATGCTTTCGACCAAATCTATACATCATTTGTATTTTACGAAGGTTCTTTGGATTATCCCCCTTGCTCGGAATCTGTAACTTGGTTCATAGTTGAATCTGCGACGCTTATCAAGGAGAGTGTGGTAAGAATCTGTACTTTTGTGGAAAATACATAAAAGATAAGTTTGATATTTTATTTACAACTGTAATTTTGTATTTGTATTCTTCATTTCAGGTAAAGGAATTCAGAAAAATAAAGTTGGTTGAGGGAGACGTCTCGAATGTTAGACCTATCCAGCCGCTAAACAAGCGTCAAGTAAAGTACGTGGATAACCATAATAAGCACTTGTAATTGACGTCGCTGGTAACTGGCTGCGCTTGGAAAAGGTTTTCTGCAGTTTTTCTTTCCCTTTGCCAAAAGTTTAAGCAAGTTAGAGCGCCTCTAAGAAAATCCGACTGCAGGCGGTATATGGTAGATAGTATGGTTATGGGATGGTTTCATATGCAAATATATCACAATAATATGAATTTAAGTGAAAAAATAAAATAAAGTCTTTGGTTGCATCAATAATTGATTTCTTTGAGTTATTTCAATTGAAAATCCCCGTCACAGCACATATGAGTATAAATTATTACTAATTCTGTTTTTACGTAGTGGATTCTTATACATGAAAAATGCAGATCAACAAAAGTATTAACTGTTATATTGTAAGATATCTTGACAACAAGAAAAAATCCTCCAAACAAATAAAAACTTTATTTCGTGATTATACTAAAAAAATTGCTATTTTGAAGAGGAAAAGTGGTCCACAATTTTTACTTGTTAATGAAAAATCAGCCTGGCCAACGGTGTCATAATTTTCCCTAAAACTGTTACAAAACCTATACTGCCGGAATGGATTCAAATATTTTTTTATTAGCCATTCACATTAGATAAATGTTTTTTTTTTAATTAAATTTTTACCTACGATGAGCCGTTATTTATTCAAAGACTTTTTGGCAATATATTTTATATAAATCCACACTCTCTTAAATAATTTCAATTTTATATAGAAAATTAGAAAAATGTAGACACGCAAAAAAATTTCGAAAATCGAAAACAGAATTGTGGTGAAAAGTAGCGCATAAGGATTCTCAATATATATAATTAATTTACAGGCCATGAATCTATTTTATATACAAAAATTCTAACTTTTCTTGCCATTGTGCAAATTATCAGCCAGAAATATTTCAAAAATAAATTCATTCTAGGTGGGGATAATAATTTATAGATATGGCCTTTTCATTTTTTTAATAGATCTAAAAATGTTACATCATCGCACCTTTTGATGAAACTTTTCTATTCTGTACGTTTGTTACTATCTTTTTTAAAAATTATTAAATACAGTTCTGAATAAATAAATATATATATATATACTAAAACATTAGTTGTTTTTTACTAATTAATTGTGAAATATCTTAAAAAATTAAATTAATAATGCTTTACTAATCTCCTTTAGCCCAATTACGGGTAATAACATCTTCAAAATTTTAATAGGAATCAGTTTGATATGACCAATTTTGATTAAGGGAGGCAATAATGTATCCTTTGGGTAAAAAAATAGCTACGAAATAAAACAATATGAGCCTATTTTTGCGTAAAAAGAGTTAACAATATCCAAACGATTGCGTCGTTTTACTAAACTTTTTTATTATTCACGTTTTACATTTTAATAATATTTTTATAATTATTATGTATGATCGCAACTAAACTTTATCATTTATTTAACGCAACTAGTTTCTTTTTGTCACCTAATTACGAAATTAACGAACATCTTAACTCATCGAATTATTAATTTTCAAGTAATCCTTGGTGGCGTAACTGCATATATATTTAAGCTGATGTTTATTGAAGAAAAATTATATATTTAAACAAAGTATGTTTAACAATTGTTTTTGTCTATTCAAGAAAGGAAAATATAGAGCTGAAAAAACATTTAATTGAAAACAGAAATCTATTAAAAAGTAGAGCATTAGGATCCTGAATATGGATTAGTCAACAAATTCTCAATGTGGCCTTATTATTTTTTAACATAGTTACTAACGTTACATTGTCGCGTCATATAATTAATCTTTCATATTTTACAAGTTATACATATTTATAACTTTTTAAAAATTATTATATATAGTATCTGCCATATAGTTTTTTATTTTTTCAAAATTGGCATTTAAGATTAATTTTTTAAAATTTATTTATGGCGAGTTATCATGAATTACCGACACAGTTTCCGGAAATTATCAGAAATGTCAAGAAATTGTTTCACTGAACTTTTGTGTAATATAGATTCTCATGAAATTGAGAATCTTAAAATATAATTTGTTAAAGTAATTTTAAATTACAAATTATAAATATTTAATATTTTATTTTGAAGACAGCCACAGCCTAATATACTTTAAAAATATGACCTCTCTGGTTCGCACAAGTGACAAAAAATACCTAATTTCTCATACAAAAAGTAACTAGAATTTGAGGGGTTTGACGAAAATTCGATACAAATCAAAACAATTCAAACCTGACAATAATGAATCACATATTTGTATTGACCTAGAAATATGAATAAACTTCTTCTATTATCTCATTGTTCTTTTGCATATATAATTATTTTATTTAATAAAATCAACGATTAATGACTGACTTAATGATCAAAGGATCATATGGTTCGATTATATTTTATTTAAATTTTTATTTTTTTATTTGCACATATGCCACGCGTTTACACCATTAATAAATAACAAAGGAAGAAAACAATTAAATCATAAAACATATTGACAAAAATGAGCCCAGATGATTATTAATTGTGTAAAATAGTTACTTAGTTTATATATTGTTCATATATTTCATCGATGCTTTATGCGTCATGCTTCATTGTTCTCTAATGGTTATATGATTAGTAGAAAGTTTTCATCTAAAGCTTATTTTTGAATAATAATACAATAAACAATAGCATTATTTATAAATGATTTACAATAATTAAATTATTATAATTTTTGATATCATCATAAATTAAAATTTCACTACCGCCTTTATTTGAATCTAGTTTGTTGGGGCAGACCCTTGCTTTTTTATTAATATTCAACAAATTTTTGGGAATATTTCCTTCGACAAATTTTGAGAAAATCCTGGAAATTTTAAACAATATTTAATAACAATATAGGGACAAAACCGAGACAAGCAGTATTCCACAAATTTTGGGGAGTTTTCCCTACAGAAACTTTGGGAAAATTCTCAAACCTAGATAAAATTTAAAAAATAAATTAGAAGCTCACAAATGAGAGATAGTATAATAGAAAATATATAA
>JAAAKG020189243.1:0-50934 GCA_010014905.2 Druon quercuslanigerum | reverse complement strand
TCATAGAATTCAAGGAATTCATAGAATTCAAGGAATTCATAGAATTCAAGGAATTCATAGAATTCAAGGAATTCATATAATTCAAGGAATTCATATAATTCAAGGAATTGAAGGAATTCATAGAATTCAAGGAATTGAAGGAATTCATAGAATTCAAGGAGTTCATAGAATTCAAGGAGTTCATAGAATTCAAGGAATTCATAGAATTTGAGCAATTCATAGAATTCGAGGAATTCACGGAATTCATGGCATACATGGAATTAAAGGAATTTACGGAATTTATGGAGTTCATGGAATTCAGTAACTTGAAGCTATTCAAAGAATTAATAGATTTCAAAAAATTGACTGTAATCACGTAATACAAGGAATTTATGGAATTTCAGGAATTCATGGAATTTAAAGAATGTACGGTATTCATGGAATTCAAGGACTTTACAATATTCATGAAATTCAACACAGTGGCAGGATTCGCTGAATGCATGGAATTCAGGTAATTCACGGAATTATCGAAATTTAACGAATTTCTGTGGATTCCAGGATTTCACGGTACTCATTGAATTCGTGGGTTTCACAAAATTCGTGGAAATTAAGAAATGCGCAAATTTTATGGTGTGTTCGCAATTCATAGAATTCAACGTATTCTTGGAATCCATGGAATTAAAGGAGTTTAAAGAATTAACTGTATTCATGAAATTCGCGAAATTTAAGGAATTTATCGAATTCATGGAATTTGCGGAATGCATGGAATTTAAAGTCGCGGAATTTATTGTGGAAGTCGTAAATTCCGTGATTTCATCGAATTTAGTGATTTCATTGAATTTTAATAATTTCATTATCACCATGAATTTTAATATTTCCTTGAATGGTATGAATATGTTGATTTCCGCGAATTGATTGAATTCCGCGTATTTTTTGAATTTCCTAAATTCCATTGATTCCTTAAATTTCTTTAATATTTTTAAAGTTTACTTTGGATTTTATCAATATGTGAATGCATTGAAACCCTTATTTTACATTACGTGCAAAATTTTTCTTTCTAAAATATGAGAAGCTTTATAATAATAAACGATTCTGGATGCTTTTATTTAGCATTAGATATGCTTGAATACACTTAGGATAAAATATTCATCAATTTTAAAATTTTTCAGTCTATTTTTATTTTATATTATTAAAAATACAGGCTATTTAAAAATGTATAATAACCAATTTTCAAATACTAAGAGGTAACAACTTTTGCAAAACATGTTCCATATTTTACTAAATGATTAATGTTAATTTGCATAATATTTTTTAAAAAATTGCGTCTTTTATAAGATACCCTTGTTATTAAAATATTGTTAACCAAATACTTAAAAACTTTAGACGATAATTTTTTTATCGCTTACATATTCCTCATATTTGAGAATCTTACGTGTATAGCTGATAATTTAGACATTGGTAAAATGGAAATGTCTAGAAAAATTATGATGTCACTCTGAGTTATCAAAAAATTTCATATTTTAAACTTTTAAATTATATAATGAACATTTGAGTTACCTGGAAGAAAGTGCTGAAGAGATGAAAATTTGAAATAAACTTCATTTCGACATCCTAAGAAACGTATTATGTTTACGAAAACCTTGCTCGTAATTTCTTGCAGCCAATCTGAAAAATTATTTCAAAAAATGATACCGCTTATTATTTGCGGGGATTTTGATTATTTGAATATTTTCGGGGATCTGAAAGGATTTGTGCAGTATTTATAAATACACTACAGACAACAAACGACATTTCGAAATCACTAATAAACTCACGATTTTTATTGTAAAAATTACCAAAAAACACTCGAACTCCAAATATATGACCTCATAAGATACAAACGCCGTGACTTCAAAAGAGCGAGCGGAATTTTTCCCCCTCCACGCCCGCACTACTTGAGAGTGCGGCGCCCGCAAGAGCGCGCTGCCTAAAATTCGACGTGCGCACGCGCGTAGTATGCTTTTGTACATACTGGCCCATTACCTTCGAAATGTAAACGTCACTGGAGTTGGATACCCTTTCACGCTCGTAACTTTGGAGTTGCAGATTCCCGATCTGCTTGTATGCGGGAAAATGAAACAGACATTTTTTAATTATTTATTTATTTATTTTAATTTGTTTGAAAAGGACTGACTGCTTGGCTACCATAATACATTGACCTTTTATTATTATTTCTTAAATTACAGGCTACCAGGAATTTTTTTACACGAATTCGAATCACATGCAGTTTCATATTTAAGTTTTACTTGCTTTTCAGGTAATTTAATAAGATGGAGGATTGTGACTTATATGCTTTACATTAAAAAACGTTAAGATTGAGCGCCTAGAGCCTACTGGAACTTCCCTGATTTCATCTTGAGTCAATGCTGTGATAGCGCCACTTTCTATATTTATTTTTGCTCGAACATTACGCCGAGAGCCACTATTAAGTTTATATATTCCAGAAAAAATATCAGGACTGTCCAATATTGCGAAGATATCACCGTCGAATGATGACAATACAATTTTGTCTCGATTTCGCATTGGCGCATATGCATTCCGGTCTACGCATATTCGAATTGGTTTATTCGCTGGAAAAGTGTATCTTCGAAGTTCGAAATGCCGGTTCTTATTGTTCAAGGGAGTAAGCCGCATAAATTGAAGATCGCTAAGTCCATATGCTCTTCCTATTGACGAAACAATAATCGTGGCAGATAAAGATATATTCCTGGCAGGGGGAGACCTGGACCTGATACGAAGGGGGGTTGGGCTAGGAGAACTTTGTCCAGATAAAGAATAAAAAGAAGAAAATGGTGTGCCACGACGAACGCCAGGAATAGGAGTGCCATCAGGTAAACACTCGAATTGTGCGCTGAATTCTTTAAAAAGAAAGAGAAGATTAATGTCACAAATGGCTTTAATGAAGATATTTTATTTTATGTGTTTATAAACCAGATAAGGTTATCATTGGCCAAACTGGTTCACTTTATAGTAGTAATAGGTTCATGCAATGTATTACTACAATTGATTCTTTTTTGTTTTAAATTTTGGTATCATATTTACCAACAGAATTAAGGATGGCCATCCAAGTGAAGAGGAGAATATAAGCGATCATCATTTTTTGCAATTCAGAGAGAAACTGATTGATACGTTAATAAGGAATTTGTTTAACAATCTAAGTAGCGATAATTCGTGTGCCTTATTAAATTATATATTATGTCATATAATCGTTATTTCATGAATTATTATAATCATCAAGATCATTCTATTGAAATAATCTTATTTATGTTTCATAAATCCATATCATGTATCCATGGTGTAAAACAATAAGCACTGCAGAGTAGAATTTGTTGATACTGAGGTCTTTCCCCCCCTAATATACGATCTGTTATAAATAATTCTTGACGATGACTGGGTGACTCGTACATTGAGATTTGTTCATATGTAAAGGAAGAATGTAGCATCAATTGAAAACGTTTGGTTATTTTAAAAAATTTGTTTATAAAATTTTTTTATTTGTTGAGATAATAAGCTTTTACTGAAACTTTATATTTTTAAGTGAAAATTGGACTTTTCATTACTGTCCAAGATTATGGTAAAATTGGGATATTGTAATAATTGAACATGCCATTAAAAATTTAAAATGTTCATTATGTAATTAAAAAGTTTAAAATAAGAAATTTTTTTATCACTAAGAATGATATTATACAATTTCAAGGCATTTGCAATTTAACAATATATAAATTATCAACTATACACTTAAGTGTCTTAAATATGAAGAATGTGTAGGCGATAAAGAAAATGATTGTCTAAAATTTTTAAGTATTTGCTCAACAATATTGGCGTCCGAAAGAATATGAAATTACGACGATGATATTTTTTTTTAAATATAATGCAAAGTAGCATTAATCATTTAATAAAATATTGAACATGTGGATAATTTAAAAATTGAACAATATATATTATACATACTATATAATGCGCATATTATTAAAATTCCAAGAATTCATGGAATTTAAGAAATTCGTGGAATTCACAGAAATTATGGAATTCATATAACGCCAGGAATTCACAAATTTTATGAAATTTAAAGGAATTTATGGGATTCACGAAATTCAAGGAATTTAACGAATCAAAGGAATTCACAGAATTGGCGCAATGAATAGAATTCAAGGAATTCACGAGATTTGAAGAAATTATGGAGTTAAAGAAATTTACGGAATTCAAAGAATTTACATAATTTACAGAATTCCGGAAATTCTCAGATTTAATTGAATTCGTGGAATTCAACAAATTCAGATAATTCAAGAAATTCACGGAAGTCTCGAATTTCTTTGAATTCACGGTATTAACTGAAATAAAGGAATTTAAGGAAATAAAGGAATTAACGGAATTCCCAAAATGCAGAGAATTCAAGTTATGCACGAGATATAAAGAATTCATGGAATTGAAGGAATTCACGACGTTCATTTTATTAACAGGATTCAAATAATTTTTGAAATTCAAACAATGTATGGCATTCAAAGAATTAAAGGAATTCGTAGAGCTAAAGATATTCGTAGAATTAAAGGAATTCGTAGAATTCAAGAAATTCACAGATATCATGAAATTCATGAAATTTAAAAAATTTAAGAATTGCACGAAAGTTCACGAAAGTTCACGAAAATCCACGAATTAACGGAATGTACGTAATTGAAGGAATTCATGCAATTAAAGAAATTCACAAAATACACTAAATTGATGGACTTCACACAATTCAAGAAATTCAAAAAATTTATTAAATTCGCAGGAAAAAAAAAATTCACGGAATTCACGTATTCCAATGAGTACATGGAGTACAATGGAGTACATGGAATTTCGTGAATTCTTGAAATTTCTTTAATTCCGTGAATTATTTTGATTCCGCGAATTCCATGAATTCATTAAATTTGTGAATACCTTGAATTCCTTAAATTCTATCAATTCCGTGAATTCCGCAAGTTTCTTGAATTGTTTTAATTCCATGAACTTCGCGAATTCCATAAATTCCATGAAAGCAGATAATTCCAGGATTTCCACGAATTTTATGAATTCACGAGTGCCGAGAATTCTATGACTTCCTTAAATTACATGAATTCCGTGAATGCCATGGAATCCGCGAATTCTGTGATTTCCGTAAATTCCGAAATTACAGTGAATTTTGGTAATACATTAAATATCATAAATTCCTTTAATTTAATAAATTCAGCGGATTCCGTTAATTTCAAGAATTCCATTGATTCTACCAATTACCATGAATTAAATAAATTCAGTGCATTCCATAAATTCAAAGAATCTCGCGAATTCCATAAATTTCGTGAATTTTGCGAATTCCATTAATTCAACGCATTTCACGCACTCCATGAATTCTTAGAATTCCTTTCCTCCATGAATTCCTTCAATTTCTTAACTCCATGAATGCTTTGAATTCCTTAACTCCATGAATTCCTTGAATTCCTTAACTCCATAAATTCCTTGAATTCCTTAACTCCATGAATTCCTCAAATTCCTTAACTCCATGAATTCCACAAATACCAATAATTGCATGATTTCAACGTATGTCGAGAATTCTACAATTTCTTTGCATTGCATGAACTCCGCGAATTCTATGAATTCAGTAAATTATATAAATTCAGTGAATTCTATAAATTTCGTGAATTCTATGAATTCCGTGAATTCTATGAACTCCATGAATTATGTACATTCTGTAAATTTCGACATTAGTGTGAATTCCGTTAATACATTGAAGACCACGAATTCCTTAAATTTCATAAATTTATCGAATTCCGTTAATTCCATAAATTCCATTAATTCTGTCAATTACTTTAATTTTATTAATTCAATAAATTCAGTGCCATCCACATATTCAAAGAATCTCGCGAATTTCATGAATTCCATGAAGTTCGCGAATTCTCTAAATTCAACGAATTCCGTAAATTCTGAAAATCCAGTGGATTCTGTGATTTCATTAAATTACTAGAATTTTATGAATTCCTTGATTTTCATCAATTTCCTGAGTTACGTGAATTCAATAAATTCCATGAACTCCTTCTATTCCATGAATTGTGCCAATTTTGTTAATTCCTTGAATTCCATTAATTCCGTGAATTTAATGAATTCCATTAATTGTTTTAATTCCTTTAATTGAATGAATTCTGCGAATTTCGTGCTTTTCATTTAAAACTTGAATTTCGTGAATTTAATTAAATCTTTAAATTAATAAATTCCATAAATTTCGTGAATTCCACAAATTTAATAAATTCTGTAAATTAAACGAATTCCGCAAATTTCGTAAATTTTTTAAATTCTGTGAATTGCCTGAATTCCCTGAATTTTTTGAATTCCAATAATGGCGTAAATTGCTTGTGCGGAATTTTCATCTTACAAACTCTCTAACGACTTCACGATTGCTAGAGAGTTTTAAGCATGACTTGCCAGAAAATGAAGTCTATTGAGTCGAAATTAAGAGTTAATTGAACCTTCTAATATTTTGTACAACATTTTTAGTTAGTAAAGTTGTCTTTTATCTACTAACAGCATTATATTAAAACGTGAATAAAGTGTTTTGGACCCACTCTGTCGTTTTGCGGGTTCGATTCTCGCCTCGCACTCTGGGAAAGCTTCGGTGGCCCATGCGGTGAATACTAGCCTAACAAGGGAGTTGTTCATCTGCGGAGAGTCGTGGGACTGGTACCTGTAGAGAATAATAAAAGTTTTCGAAATACTTAAGGCTGTTGCTCTTGGTGGTTCGGAACTCACCTTAAACTGTAGGTTTCCCTCCCATCACCAAGTAAGTGTGTGGGAGGTGTATAAAGGATAGGGAAGAAGGTGCAAGAAAAATGTAAACCCTTAGAGAACACATTCGAAGCTCCCCCCCCCCCCTCCTCAAACAAAAATACCTTAACAATCTCTTTTGTATCCTTTTAAGCGTTTAAACATGTGGTAGAAATATTAAAGCTTTCCTTTTCTTAAAACTCTTAAACGTCCTGAATAAATATCAAAGGACTTTTCGGGCTTGTCTACTAATTATGTCAATATGATTTTCAATTACGAGGTGTGGCTATTAAATAACGAGACTATTATAGTATTTGTCCAGTAGCGGTTTGAAACGAACGTGTTTTTGTCTCGTGCCGAAAACCATGTTACAAGAGGCCTATGGGGACAATTCTCTATCTCGTGCGCGTGTTTTTGAGTGGTGCATTGGAAGACGCCTGAATGGCCCAGAATGAAACAAGCAACGATGTACAAATCAAAATTCAAGGCAATGTTAATCGTTTTTTTCGACATTAGGGGTATCGTGATGACTCAATGGGTTCCACAGGGTCAGACTGTCAACCAGACTTACTATTTGTCAGTTTTGACAACACTGCGAGAACCAGTTCGTAAGAAACGGCCCGAGTTGTGGAAGAACAACTTGTGGATTTTGCACTGGGACAACGCACCTGGACATAACGCGCTGTCTGTGAAGCGGTATTTGGCCGATAAACGCACTCCAGTGTTCGAGCACCCGCCGTAGTCGCTAGATTTGGCACCGTGCGACTATTTTTTGTTTCCGAAGATTAAAGCTGCTTTGAAAGGGACCCAATTTTAGTCGATGGAAGTGGTAAAGCAAAAAACGGCAGAGCTCCTAAAGGCCCTCACCAAAGAAGACTTCCGGCACTGCTTCGATCAATGGAAAAAACCTATGGGAAAGTGTGTGGCGAGGGAAGGGGAGTATATAGAAGGCAAGCATTCAAATGTTGAATAATTTTTATAATAAAACCCTTTTTCATAACAAGTATCGTTATTTAATAGCCAGACCTCATATTAATTTCGAATTAAAATTTATTCCTAGATCGCACGTGGACTCTACTCTACATAATAACACGTTATTGATTTCGTATTAAAAGATTATTGAATTCACAGTTTTCATGAGTTCTTATCAGTTTTATCCTTACTGTAGACAATATAAAAATAGGACCTAAATTTGAGCCTTGCGGTACTTTTAATTTAGGTTGATAAATTTTAGAAGTCACGTTATTTTATCGATAACATCCTGTGGTTCACAGTTTTTTTGCATCTGCTAAATAATTCTTATGATCACCTTTGGTAATTTTTTAACGATTGTGCAAATTTCGTTGAGAGCCTTTATATGAGAATTTTTGAGTAGGAATAGTTTTACACATTTTCTTTGGTATTACGCCATTAGGATATTTGCACGCATCCTCTGAATCATTGATCTTATACAACTTATTCCAATTAATTTTAGCTAAGTTTAAATATAGACAGTATCTAAAGTGGTTTTTACTGTACACATACTATTCTCAAAAAGTAAGTCTAAACATCTATTGTTATTCTTCAAGATTTTGTTTTATTGGGTTAAACCGATACATTTTGCAAATTCACATAGTGTCTCCGCCCTAATATCTTAGAGAAAACCTTTAACAGAATCTTTCTAGTTTCTTAGAGTAACATTTGTAGCAATTACCACTTCCCCCAATTTTATCATCTTTGTAGCAAATATATTCAGTTATTTCGAATAGTTCTGTGGAACAAACTCTTTGGGGTCAGCTAAATTTCTG
Source organism: Druon quercuslanigerum (assembly GCA_010014905.2). Taxonomy (NCBI): domain Eukaryota; kingdom Metazoa; phylum Arthropoda; class Insecta; order Hymenoptera; family Cynipidae; genus Druon; species Druon quercuslanigerum. The sequence continues at coordinate 42,358 of JAAAKG020189243.1, read as the reverse complement.
TCAACAAAAATAAATCAAACTTATTAGTATCTGAAATCAACTAAGACTTCTTAAGCTTTGTATGCATTTTGTATGCATTGCTGCATCTTCGTGTCTAATATCAACTTTATTGGCCTCGGATTCGCCTTGTCCTCTAATATTTTGCCAATTCTCTAGATTTGTTTACTTTTTATCACCAACTCAGAGTCTAAAAATTTTCTAATTTTTAAAAAGGTTGCAGGCTAACTCTTCTATTTGCAGTGTCGTTTTTGTCCCTTTTAAGTTCTGCCAAACCGAACATTACGAATTTGTTTCCTCTGCTATTTCTATCTTCTAATTCACGCATACAGGAATTACAGTTACTTAAACCGCACTGAACCTTGTAGTCGTTTTGAATATTATCTACCAGCCTTTATCCATTGCCTGTCCTCGACTCTCTATGTTGTCTTTTAATCTGTCCAATCTCTTATGCAACATTTCCTTCAGAGACACAAAGGCCACAACATCTATTTCGTCACATTTCTTTGAATTCGGAAGGTGAATTTGCACGAGCACCACATCAAGCGACAAGAAGATCATCTTTTCTCTTTCACATCCCCGATCCATTTAAGGAGTATGTCCTGAAAATGCTAAAAAATTCGATTCCCGGTTTGATATTACTTAAGATGAAATTCCTTACTGTTTTTGTTTCTACCAGAAAAGGATTGGATTATTCCCATTGAAATTTGAGTATCGTATAAATTTTAATCAATCGAATACATCCATTAAAGGAAATTAACCTATTAGAAAACAGTCCATACGAAGAACTATGCGGAAATGGATCTATGGGGATTGGCGGGGATTCGTCAATTAATTAGCACTGCTTTACTCTTGTGCATTTTCGTTTGTGATCACAAAAACACTAAATCACTTATTCTTAGGCCCAAAAAAATATCTTACATGAATTTTTTCGTCCTTTGCTTCGCTTAATTTGTTAAGAGCACAGTCGGTTATGTGAACTTATTCTTTATAGGTTTATTTCTTTCACTGCAAACTTTTTAGCATTGTTAGGGTATCCTCCCAAGGTGAATTTGATTCGTTTACTTTAAACAAAAAATTTCGTTTGAAGTAGTTAAATTTGATAAGACTGTTGGACTTTTTGTTGATGTAAAATTGGGAAAAAATAACTAGAAACTTCTAAGGAATCTCTCAAAAGATAAAAGCGCAGATATCCTTCCCCCTTACAAAAAGGTTACAAATGCCAAAACCAATTATTTTTCACCAAGTACTGCAATTTGCAAGGTAGAAGGTACAAGATCTTTCTGGAACATCATCTGCAGAGAATTGGAGACATCCCAAAACAAGGTGCAATTACTGTCTTCGATTTACAATTTTTGAAAAACTTTCCCTTTTTGTTACAAGTTGTAGCATTTGGTATATTAATACAAACAAGGTTTTCAAAACTGTTCTATAAGCAGTAGATTTGTATGTACAAAAACGATCATTTGTCATCCTAATCAATCAATTATAAAAAGAGGTACAGGAAATTAAAACGAGAGACTTTAAAAGTTGCTTTAAACTTCTTGTTTCAGAATCTCGAAGGGAGCTGCTGCAAAATCATGTCGTTTTGATGCAGATACCTAAATGCCTCCTCCCACCACCACCTATGTCGAAAACTTGGTATCAATTTCCTAATATAGAGAGCCTTCAACCCAGATGAAGATAACTTAAAAAAGGATTTACAAAACGTTAAACAAATTCTAATATAAAAATATCACAGTAAATTCAAACGAGATAGAGAGAGAAAAGACCAGCATCTTATCCTAGGACCAAGGCGTTACAGAACAAATAACAAAGAATTCTTAACAAACACAAAATCCAAGCCAGATTTAAAACACATGCGAAAATAGGAAAACTTCTAAAACACCCTAAAAAGACAAAAAGATGCCACACGCTAATCCGGAAGTATATAAAATCCCTTATGTTCGTGGCAAATTCTATATTGGAGAACCCGGGAGAACGGTGAGCCTACGCATAAAGAAACATTAGAGTAAAATCAGGCCAAAAATCTAATGCAATCAGCACTAGCTAAGCATCATAATGAAACAGGACATGAAATGCTGTTTGCCAAAACAAACATCATCGCAAAGAGGCACAATATTTTGTCAATAAAATATAAAAAAGCAATATAAATCTTTAAACACTTAAATAACATAAATAGGTACAATCGAAATAATACTAATCCAATTTGGCTTGCCGCAAAATATTTACAAAAGATTATTTATACATTTACTCTGTCTACAGCAAGTTGAGATCTCTATGTTTCTCAAGGTAAAATAATTATACACGTGCGAGTGTTAAACTTCTACTAAAAAAATCTGTGATAAATGGGCAAATATTTCATGTCAACAATTCCTTGAATTATTCTTGTACGCGATTTATGCTCGGTAAGGCGACAGCAAACACATCTTACACGAAATATCACAACATTCTTCGATTACGCTATAATAAAAGTTCTGCGTTAATCAGTTTTTCCATCGCTTTAAAAAATGAGGCTCCTTTATGCACTGGTTTTAATCTTGGCTGTTATTCTTAATGCTATTGGTAAGAAAATAATAAATTATGATATTATGTGTTTATTTTGTTTTATCAAAGCCAGTACGTTGGCAAACGTCTGATACCTTAAAACTCTAAGCGTTTACAGTGCAAAAAATTACAATTATATGGCAATGTGATAAAAAAAATTCATAAGGAGAGAGCGAAGCAACAACGCATTGAAGATGAAAATTTTTGATGAACAAAGTTTTAGATTGATCAAGTCTAAAAATTAATAAGTTAATGATTCTGAAACCTACACTGTAGTTTGAGTGTTAAAATTTGAATCGTAACTGATTTTGCAAGACGATTTTGAAACTGTTTGCAATTAAACAATTTACCAATATTTATGTTAAAAATTGATCTTCTTCAATTTAAAAGGCATATTACTTGAAATTTTGCAAATATGTGTTTACAACTTTTTAAACTATTTTTAATTTGATTATAAATAACAATTTTGTCATACATTTAGTAATATTTGTCTGTTTTTTAGAAATAAGAAATATAAACTACATATTCAAAAATTAAGATGCTGATTTTTGTTCATTGCGATTTGTGGAATTGATTGGTAGTACGACTCTGCAGAATCGCCTTTTTGCTACTTAAACCTATTGTAAAGAAGAGCATACAAATCTTCTAACTAGATAAAACTGACTGTTTATTTAATTTTGATGATTTGCCTGCGGAAACTCAAACAATGATAGAGAAGATTTATTCTTCGCATAAAACCACAACATCTGTTAATCTATTTTATGAAAGAAACGAAAAGAAAAAGTCAGTAAAGGTATATAATTCAAATTGAAATAATACTTTGTTAATGCGAGGAAAATTTTAAAAGGTCGCCTTGTTTTACTGAACTTTTCGAAATTATAGTTTTTTGGTTCAACTGACTTCCAAGAAATCAAATTCAATAATTAATTTGTGCTATTAATATGCCTTTTTACAGAAATATCATTTGGTATGCAGCCCAAAACAAGGGACTTTCTGACAAATTTTGGAATGACTAAGCAAAAAGCGAATGATCAAGGTAGATATAAAACAAAGAATAATTTATAACCGTAAAGTATTTCATTAACAAGTTTTATATTATTCTTTCCAAACTATTAATAATGTCTTCAATCTGTAAATATTTGAAACAGATTTAATCTTATATTCACTGTTTAAAAGAATGAAAGAATGAAACTAAACATCGTAAGAGTTTTGAGCACTAAATATGTTGGATAAGCCGTTTGTATCTGCATCGAAAAGCATTATCCGATTTTTAAATGTGAAGCCTCATAGTGCCATTCTCATAGACGCCTCTCTAAATGGTTACGCTGTTTGTTGCCCCACGATGTTTTCTAGATAAGATAGTATATCTGATTTTCTGAAGCAAACAAATTTATCTATGCACCTCACAATGTGCGAAGGAACCTTTAGATTTGTTAGCACAACGACGATAAGTCTACGGAAGGTTGAAGCAAACGCATTCAGGTAGTTAGTTGAGAAAATTGATAGTTAACGCTGGCAGAATGCTTCATCTTTCCAGATACATCCATCGAGGAGCTGGTTATACCTGCACCTTTCCACGATATTACAAAGCGATTTCGTCCATTTAGGAATAGGCATACCGGCTTTTGATACGAGGTAAAAATACGGCCCAGATGTTGACGAATTGAAAAAGATTTCTTTGAGCAGAATCTCTCCATACCAATCGCTTGAATTATTGTGCTTTCGGAGCCTAATAGTTCCCTATCACCACATCCTGGTACCATGCAACCATTGAAACAATTCCTTACTTTTTGGGTTTTTCCAAGGCTTTTTGGATTCTAGGCTTTCCTTACTGTAGTGTTTTCCACCTGCAACCATTTCTGGGCCATTCTCTACAACTACTTCTTTAGGTTTTAGCCTTTAGCAGCATTAAACCTTGTTAAAGGAAAGCACAATTTGCAACGCGAGGACGCGTCCAGGAGCCTAATCACGGGCTTTCCGGAAAACCAAGATCGCGATCAAATTCTTTCGACGTTTGTTTATTCCTTTCTTTAGTCAGGCGCTAGGACTGTTACCACATTCTTTTTTAACGCCCTGATCAGTTTTTTCTTAATTGTGAAAAATGACGATCGTTTATGATATGGTCTTAACTGGAATGGGCATCCAATTCTTTTGGCGAATATGATAGCACAAATAATCTAAAAAAATTTAAACGGTATAAGGCTTTCCTCCTATATAAGTTTGTCTAACGTTATCGGAATTTAGTCTTAATTACTATCCTTTCCCAAACCCAATGAGCTTGTCCGACATAAATATAAATTTATTTAGAAACATTTTGGCGCAATTAATATTTTATTTCTTACTCCGAATTAGACTAATAGCGTCTCTCTGCGATAAGTCAAATCTCCGACATGTCACATCCGCGGCATGTCACATATGCGGCATGTCACACCTGCTTCATGTCACATCTACAGCATGTCACAGGGATGCCTTTTGCGCCCACGAGATGTTGGAAAAGGCGTGGGGCTATCACTCATTAGCTGTAGGTTTCAAACGTTAGAATTTTCTGTGAAGTCTTAACGAAACCACGCTTGCTATGAAAAGCATCAACTCGTAAATTTGAAGTCGTTGCAGCAATGAGGAAGCCTGTAAAACCATATCTGAAAAAATGAGAATAAGAAAAGAGTCGACACAAAACGGAGCGATTCAGCAAAAATGATTTTAGCGTCGTGCGAAGCCAGTAACAAATCAGAATGAAGTAACCTGTAATCAGATGAAATCGGCGAATTGACAATTTCGACGAAATCGAAGAGGACACCACGCTGCAGTTTGCAGTACACGCCAGGTCAACCCGAGTCATTAAGTCAGGACGAAGTCAAAACGAAGTCACCAGCCAGCGCTAAAATTCGTCAAAGCTACTAAATAACGAATTATAAGAGTAGAGTCAACTAAAGACAAAAAAGTTCGATTAAAATCACACGTCATTGCTAAAATAACCTTAAATTATTTCTGTCACTAGTCTCTAAGTTGCCACCCCTTCCTCACGAGACGTTTGAAAAGGGTAATAGCTCTGCCCTTCTAATAATTATGTGACCAGTCCCAGGGGTTTAGTGAGCGATCCCACCGAAATGTCGATTTCACTGTGAGAAATGCCGCAGGGAGATAAGCTTCATATGACACATGCCAAAGATTTCACATGATGCACATGCGACATGCTACAGGTGTGACTTGCCACAGGAAAAATTGCGGCATGTGGCATGATATGTCCCCTAATATTGAAGGAAACGCATGAATTTTTGATTATCATAATACCTTCGTCAGAGCCATTAGTACCATTAACCTTCGCTTTCTTCTTGCAGAGTTCAATCTACGCTTTGATTGTTGACCTGATGACACTGATATTCTTAAAGATCATCGCGGCATAAAACCTTCCTTTTCTGATTTGTCTTCTTCTGACAGCAAACTTTCTAATATCAGGCAGCTTCCTCCTGTCAGGTACCCTATTCGCGCCAGGTCAAGGTCTCCTTCTGCCAGGAATATATCTCTACCTACCGCATCCATTGTTTCGTCTAACGGAAGAAGATATAAACTTGGCCATCCTGAATTTTTTCGTCTTACACCAATAAACAAACCGAACCGACATTTCGAACTTCGAAGATACACTTTTCCTGTAGATACAATAATTTGAATAGCCGTAGGACGGGGTTTCTTTAGGCCCATGCCATCCGAAGAACAAATTGTGCTTTCAACATTTGATGGTGAGATCTTTGCAGTTCTGGAGAATTCTGATTTTTTTTATGGACTATATGCATACAATGGTGAATTGAGGCGTACTGTTCGAGCAAAAATGAACATGGAAAGCTGCACGATTACATTATTGACTGCAGATGAAATCAAGGAAGTTCCAGTCGGCTCTAAACGCTCAATTTTATCGAATTTTATAGTAGAGCATATAACTCACAATCCTTCATCTGATTTATTTAACTAAAAAGAATGTAAAATCAAAATATGAAACTGTGTGTGATTTAGAGTCGTTAAAAAATGTTAACAGTATAGCTTGCCATTTCTGAAATAATACAAAAAAGGTGAAAAAGTTCCGTTTCTTTTACTTGCGCAAATATTTTTAAAGAAAAATTATTACAGGTTTAGCTGGGATAAAAAATAAGTAATTATTTGTTTTAGTTACTTTCGAAATGTGTTTTGTAAGTAATTTTTACGGCTGAATGTACATTTTATTTCATCTTAGACATTTTTTTTTATTTTCAATTAGTCAATGGATAGGAAAATCGACATGATACCCGGTTTTGCAACGCTTAGAATATTTTTCATCATACCACTATGCCAAACAGCTCATAATAGCCCTTCTGGAGTCGAAACGCTCGTATCTGTGGAGCGGTCGTCCCTTTGGAGCATGTATCTCTGGAATTCGAATACAGGTACAAATATAAAATAATTGCGCAAGTTAATTTTATATCATGTTTTTTTTCAGTAAATTAGTGAAACTTTTAAACTGTGACTTAGATAGGCAAGTCTTCCCCGGGCATCATTTACACTCATCCAAAACCGTGAAGTGGACGTATGTTGTTCTTCGTGCCAGATTGTTATGTTTTTAATTTTTTCTGGATGTAATTTCTGAATAAGGTCATCTATTCAATGTAACAGACTCATAGTCCTAATTTTTTACTGGGTTACTGATACCCCTGGAAGTCTTGCCCCTTGAAAACAAATTAACCTGGATTAAATATTTTCCAGAAAAAGTGATGCCTCAGAAAGTCTTGCCCATGCAGGGCTTCTTTTTTAAATTTAAATCTAATAAAATTGCGCATTTAATTAATTAGTTAATTTAGCTGTCTGAAAGGAAATAAGTTCTCAGTAGGAGCAAAACGCAAAATAATTTTTTTCAGCGTAAAAGAGGGTTTTCTTTTTTTAGTTAACAAGAATTAGAAACACTAACCTAAAGTTAAAAATATAATATGTACTTTAGTCGAAATTCGAGACTTTCGATAAAACGAAGTTTTTTAAAAGTAGAAATAATTTCTAGCAGTTATTGCCCTTTCCGTTACGTTAAATCACGATACAAATAACATCAACAATATTAAATGTTAATGCATTATAATTATTATTATTATTGAAGTGATATTGATAACTTTTGCAAACTCATATTACTCCTGCATACATGAAAAGAGGTAAATTTTTTGCAAATTTTCATGTTACTATAAAACCGTGAATCTTTCTGTTTGGATTACACTGTAAAAGACAAAATTATATCTAAAATAAAATCTAAAAAAGTAGAATATATGCAATCTCCAAATAAATCAAACAATTTGTATAAAAATTTAATTATTTGGGAGAAAAGTAACGTATTTTGTGGATAACGCTGTCTTATTTTTTAACATTTCTATTTTTGCGTAAAAAACCTTGTTGACAATTAAGCATTTTGGTTAAAAAAGAAACTTTTTGGTTTAAAAATCGTATTTTTTGGTAAAATACAACTTGTTCAAGTTTTTTTTAATTGATCTTTTCTGGATGAAAATTTTCAACTATTTGATTCAAAATTGATTTTCTTGGTTTAAAATTAATCCTTTTGGGTTAAAAATGAAGGTTAAATATTTGGAATTTTGGTTGATTTCAACTAGCTGAAAGTTTATTTTTTTGTTATTAAAAATTAAGTTTTTAAACTGGTAATTTGGAAATTTTATTTTTCGTTTAAAATTTATTTTTTTTATTAAAAAATTTTAAACTATTTGATTCCAAATGCATCTTTTTGACTGAAAATGAACATTTTTTTTCAGAATTCAACTTTTGGGGTTGAAAATTTAACTGTCTTTTCAAAAATTAGTCTTCTTGATAGAAAACTCTACTAATTGGTTGAAAAATGTATCTGTGTAACTTGTAAATTGAAATATTTTATAGCCATCTTTTTGGGGTTGCAGATTCAAATTTTTTTGTAAATTTCATCCCTTATGGTAGAAAACTTATTTTTCTTGCTTAAAAATTAAACCACTTTGTTAATCTGTAATTGGTTGGAAATTAAACTGTTATTTTTAATTGACATTTTGGATTGTAGATTAATGTTTTACGATGTAAAATTATCTTTTTTTATTACCACCAAGTGATTAAAAAATGTGTTTTTGTAATTCTTTTTTTGGTCGAAAATGAGGTATTTAGAAAAAAAATTAAAAACTTTGTCAAAAGTTTAAATGTATTGTTGAAAATTAAACTTTGTTCTGAAATTATTCTTTTTTTTTCAAAAATTTATTTATTTTTAATTTGACCTTTAGGAATAAAAATTAATCTTTTTTTTTAAATTCAACTGTTTTCGGAAAATGTCTTACTTATTGTTTAAACATTAAACTATTTGGTCAAAAGTTTAAGTGTTTTGTTGAAAATTCTTCTCTTTCACCTTGAACTTTAAACTATCTGTATTTTAAGTCGGTTAATTGGTTAAATTTGGTCTTATTATCTTAGAAAATTAACTATTTGATTAAAAGTTAAATTTTTTGTAGAAAATTCGTCGATTTCGCTTTAAAAGTTAAACTATTTGATTTTGATTTTAACTGTTTGGTTTAACAATTATTGTTTGTTGTGGAGAATTCGTCCTCTGGAGTAGAAATTTAATCTCTTTTAGTAGAGAGTAGTCTTATTTTTGAGAGCGTTTTTCACTGTGATGTCTGATATTTTAAATTTTGTCACGTAGTCTATGGATGCTTTCTAACAGCACATCTTTGGCACAATTTTAAAACTCAAACGGTTTCGTACAATATATGCAAATTCGTTTGGAAAAATGTGTATTTGCTTCAAACTGATTTTTAGGTGACTAGACTTTAAACAGAAATAAAAATTTTGTATACAATAATAAAAAAAGCATAAAATTTATCTATAAATTGTTAAAATTTAGTTTAAATTACTTAAGGTATAACTAAAAGTAGCCGTAAATCTATTTTTACTCTTTTATTTGTTTATAACATATTCTATCAATTTCAATACATTTCATACAGTTTTGTGGCTATAATAAATATTTTCTGTATATTTGTAACTAGCATTTTTCTAAAAAATTGTTACTGAATAAAAAAGTAAAACACTTTTTCCTAATTCGACATAGTAGATTTATTAGCTTTAATTAAAAGAACTTTATTTTATTGAATGGAACATTCCCTAGGGGCTGTAAGACTTTTTAATTGGTAAGGAAGCTTAAGCGTGAGGGACAGAGGGGTCAAAAGGACCTCAGCTTGCATGCGTATGCAGTTCCCAGAAAACGAGGCTAAAGAGGCAAGCGCAGCGGGCTAGTATAGCAGCTGTGGTATCTAGCACATCGTCAACTACAGTGCCGATAACCAGCAATGAGGCTCAGAAGTGAGGAAAGGGCTTGGATGATACCTCAAGGGGGGCGGGGTCTTCGCCTGTGCAGAGGCACAAGGCGGTTCAACAACCGACGAACAGAGAGTCGTCGGGGGTTGGACTGACGAACGTTCAGAGGGCTGACCCCCTGAAGGTGGTGGTGACGGATACGACCTACCCGGACTCGTTGCTTACCACAGTGCAGCTTGAGATTTTCAGGCAAGCTACCTGGAGGGCTCTCGAAAGAGTGTCCTCAGATCAATCGTCAAAAATCAGGATCTCCATCTGTAGGAGAAGGGTCTTTGCATTTGTGGCAGCAGACCCAGCGGCTAAAGCTCGGCTGCACAAAGTTGTGGTCGAGACAAAGCCTTAGGAAGGCGAAGCTCTTAAGGTGGGATAAGATGAGTTGCTGCAGAAGATGGTGAGAGCTACGGCGTGGTTTCCGGGGAAACTAGAGGACCGTCTGTGGTGCTCCGTCGGTCAATTGTCAGGCACAATAGGCCTCAGGTAGAGGGCACAGCGGGAGAAGGACCAAACACCTTCTTGTTGTGCAAATTCCTGAGTCTCAGGCAAGGGCTCTTGTGGTCCTCAATTACAGGCCCTTCTACCACTTTAGACAGGTCAACTTTAAAGTTGCCAGCCAGGTGCAGGAGGAGCCTGTCGTCGTACAGCGAGATCGGGAGCAGACCTAAATGACTGCCTCCAGTCTATCCTGTACCCAAATTAATTTGCACCACAGCCGAAGCGCCTCTGCAGTTTTACAGAGTGCCATGGCTCCAAGGCACGCAAGTATCTCGCTAATCGCATACTGGCGAAGGGAATCAACGTTGTCCTGCTGCTTGAGCTATATTTCAGGGATTTGATGGTAATAGCCGCGGATCGAAAAGAAATAGGGAGCCTAGTCATTGGATCGGCTTACTTTCCATGTGACAGTGATACCAATCCACCAGTAGAGGTACGTACACTGGTGGAATATTGCAAGGTAAGGGGTCTTTCTCTTCTAATAGGGTGCGATGTTAACTCCCACCATACTCTGTGGGGTAGCACGGACGTAAACCCAAGGTGCAACGATCTAGTGTAATACCTAATTACTACTGATTTAGATATTCTTAATACGGGGAACACCCCGACGTGTCGTAACTCGGTCAGCAAGGAAGTCATTGACATTACTCTCTGTACCGGTAGTTTTACAGACAATATCAAGAAGTTGAGTCTTAGATAAACCCACTCTCTCAGATCACTACAGATAGAGATCGAGTTGGAAAACATTGTGCCCGTTTCTGCATCTAATTGGGCCATAAATCCAAGAAGAACGTACTGGGTTCAGTTTTCCACGGAACTAAGCTAGGCTAGTCTGACTTTGGGTTATGTTCCGGCGGCATGCAGGCGTGCCAGAGTAGTTTTTATTCCGAAAGCAGGCTGGTCAGTCGACGGAGACGACCCTAAGCACAGCAGTTGACCCGATTAAAATACAACTGAAGCTGAAAGATCTTGCGATTAAAACCTTCATGGACATTGAAGGAGCATTTAATTACACTTCAGGAGAGATAATCAGGACGGCCATGATCTTACATGAAGTGCCTATGGCAGTTGTAAAATAAACCTGCTGCATGTTGGCCAATAGAAATCAAACTACAACTAAGGTTAGTACCACTTCATGTGGAACGGTTGACTCGAAATGACCGCAAGGAGGTGTTTTATCAACCCTGATGTGGTGCCTGCTTGTAGATGAACTCCTTCATCTGCTCACAAGTCAAGGCTAATCAAGGCACGTTATAGGCTATGCGGACGATATATTGGTTATCGTGCGAGGTCAGCATCTGGATGCGCTCTTCGGAGTAATGCAGCAAGCACTAAGAATAGTAGATTCTTGGTGCAAGAAGTTTGGACTACCAATCAATCCGAGCAAGAAGGACGCAGTTGTATTCACTAGAAGGTATGAGTTGAGAACCACAAGTACACTGATACTGGCAGGACAACAATTGGAAATCAAAGGATAAGCCAACTATCTAGGAGTTATCCTAGATAAAAAGCTGTCATAGAACAAGCATCTGGAAAAAGTGCAGGAAGCTAGTAGCGGCGACTCTCTGGCGCTGCAGGAGAGCCATAGGGAGAAGCTGGGACTTGAATTCGGAAACACTTATGTGAATCTACACAGCGATTCTGCGACCCAGGTTTTCCTATGCAGCGGTGGTTTGGTGGAGCAGGGTCGAACTGTCTACTGTGAAGGCTCAACTAGAAAGGATCCACAAACAAGTACCAAAGGAGGGTCGATAAAACGCCTCTCTTCAAAAATCCTGAGTCAACAGGTCTACATAAAGAGGTATCAACCTTAGTCGTTGTTGGGTTTCTGTGTTCCAACCTGTGGCGGGTCCATTCCATGAATGAAGTTTGCATTTCATGTGCAACCATTGCGTCCGAGATCTCCTCTGTAGAGATGCTGCTGAAGGCACCTTCGAGTTTCTGAAGGCATCTTCGAGTTGCTGAAGGCACCTTTGAGTTTCATGAGATTCTAATCGCTACTTCCTTTTGCTTTAGTTGTCCTACATTTAGGTTTACTGCTGCGCTTAAAGCCCATTAGGGAAAAATTTAAATACATTGTGGAAAATACATTTTATTTGTTTCCCATTTTTCTTCAAAATTTAACTACAGTGAAACTCTATTATAGGGCCCCTGATATAGTTTTTTCGAGAATTGTACATTCATAAGGATTTATTTGTTCTGTTAAAAAATTGGATTTTGGGGGTTTTTATTGTTATTTGTTATTTATTTTTATTGACTATAAATAATGGACGTAACTAAAATTCGTGCTACAGTTATTTAAAGAAAGAAAACACAAGAAATAATTAAAGAAAAAATAATTTTTTACATAAAAAATATGCTTAAGAAATTTGAAAAAATATATTTCTTTCTTTTTTTTAATCTACGTGATCCCTTATCGATATTAACAAAAAAGAGGTATTGTCTACCGTATCTCGGATAAATTATAATTTAATAAGAAACTTCGCTGCAAAATGTTTGCGACAAAATGCTTTTAGATTTACTCTGTCTAACATACATTAAGTTCTCCAAATTTCTCAAGGTAAAATAATTACAGATGGGCGAAACGATTTACAGACTAATAAAAAAATTATGTGATGATTATTTAAACATTTCATATCTCAAATTCCATAAATTATTTATGTGCGTAAATGATGCTCGGGCATGTAAAAAGACAAAAATCTCAGTATAAATTTATGAATATTCGTTAGTTACACTGTGAGAAAATCTCTCGGTTGAAAAGTTTGTCCAAAAATTTGAAAATATGAAGAACCTTTATGCACTCGTTTTAACACTGGCCGTTATTCTGAATTCTGTTGGTAAGAAAAACATAAATCATAATATGCGTTATTTTTGTAATGATAATATTTAAAATAAAAATCTGAATTGTTTATAAAATTTCATTAGAAAAGAATGGGGCTTAGCTGACTGTTTTTTATAACGTGCTCTTCTAATAAAAAAAATTTTTTGTTTGAAAACATTTTATGTATGCTTGGATCAAAAATTTAGTTGACTACGTAATTTTAATTGCTTTTTACAAACTTATATGAACTCCCCTACAAGCGTTTACATGAAAGGGTAGTTTTTGGAGAAAATGATATCAAGAGATAAATTTTCAAGTGTCAAGTAATTAATTTAGAGTTCTAAATCCTATTTACATTGTTCAATGTGGTTTTCCTACTTTTAAAATTTAGAATTTTTTATTATAATAATTTATAGTGAGTCTTTATATGTGGTGGCGATAAGTGGACCGACATCAGCAATTAGTAATTTCTTTTATTACGAAGTATTTACATTTAAAAAAAATTATTTACAACTGACAATAGTTCCATGTTTTAAAAACGACTTGATCCTAGAATTTATTCATAAACACAACTTTTGAATTTCACAATTCTAATTTTAAAAGAAAGGGAGAACTCTTTAGTATCTAATTTTTTTCCGAAACTAAAAACAGAAGTTTTTTATTTTTATATTGAGATAAAGGCGGGCAAATCATGTATCTTTAACGTTTTTGTTAAGTTTTAAAAGAGAAAACTTTTCTAGATTATAGAGAAAAAATATGTCTTAGGTAAAAAAAGTATAAAATACGGGATTTTCAGGGTATTTACATCAGATTTTAAATTAATATATACGTAGGATAAAAGAGATTAAGTTTTAATATACCACTTGCTAATGCGACGAAAATTATAATCGCTCGCGTTCTTTAACTAAAGTTTTCAAGGATACAGGTTTATAATTATTTTAAATAAAAAAAAGATATCTTTTATAATTACCCAGCAGAATTTTATTTCGCAATTTATGTTTCAACTGACTTATAATTAAGGAAATGAAATCATCAGATCTCACTATTGATATTTCTCATAAATTTTTAGGAATAAAAATTCCTGAAATTCTTTTTGCCTTTTTACAGAAATTTCATCATGTATGCGGCCCAAAACAAGGGACTTTTTGACAAATTTTGGAACAAGTAATGAACATGCGAATTTTCGAGGTAAGTATAGAACAAAAAATAATTTATCACAGAAGTTTTAATTTAGCAACAGTTTCATTACATACTTTTTAGAAAAAAAGAAGCATAATAATTTTAGTAACAATTTTTGCGCTCTATTAGTATTCTAAAAAAGAACTTAATATCGAAACTTTGTTGTACTCAAATCTATGAAAGTTTCTATTACTTTAAGTAAATAAAATATCTTAGCCAGAACCATTTGTGACATTAATCTTTACTTTCTTGTTGCAGAAGGCAGTCCTAATCCATCATCTTCTTCTGAGAACCAACGTTCTCCAAGCGTCAACCTTCAACCGACAGACGCTTCTCTTCGTGTCAGGACCCGGTCTCCTCCTGCCAGGAATATTTCTGCATCTACCGCGTTTATTGTTTCTTCTAACGGAAGAAGTTATGGACTTGATCATCTTAAATGTATTCGTTTTACCCCCTTGTACAATACGAACTGGCATTTTGAACTTCGAAGATACACTTTTCCTGCAAACAAACCCCTTGAAATACTCCTTAGACGGACTGTCTATGGACCACTGCCAACTCAAGAAAAAATTGTATTATCAACATTCGATGGTTATGTATTCGCAATATTGGATTGTCCCGATGTTATTTCCGGATTATATTCATATAATTGTGATGCTCAGCGTCCTTGTCGTGCAAAAATAAATATGGAAAGCGGCAAAATTATATTATTGACACAAGATGAAATAAGAGACGTTCCAGTGGGCCGTACACGAACAATCTTATCGAATTTTTTAGTAGAGCATATATGTCAAAATCCTCCGTCTCATTTATTCTAATGAAAAAGAAGGTAAAACTAAAATATGAAACTGCAAGTGATTAAAAATTGTGTAAAAATTTTATTAGTAACTCGTAATTTCTAAAATGAAAAAGCTTAATCTGTGGCAAATATTTTCAGAGGAAAAGTATTATACATATTATTCTAGATTGTATTGCTTTTAGAACGTTTTTATTTTGATAGATTTATTTGATAGAAAAATGGACTTGCTGATCGGTTCACAATGAGTAAAAATGTAAATTTCTTCTACTATAGTCTACAGACTATATAGTCATCTACTAAATAGGACTAAGAAAATATATATCTTTGATTTTTCAAATATGCGTGATTATCTAACCTATTATCATGTATTAATTTGAATTACATAAAAATTTTTCTGCAAAAGGTTTCTCAACGAGCGCTTTATATTTACTCTGTCTACAATATATCAAGCGGCCTAAGTTATTAAAGATATTAGTTATCCGTCTAGACGCGTTATGCTCGGGAAGGGGAAAAACAAATATCTCACACGAAATATCCGAATAATCATTAGTTACTATCTTTATAAAATTCTGCGTTATTCAGTTTTTCATACACTGTGAAAAATGATGATTGCTGGTAGTCTGATCTTAACCTTGGACGTCATTTTTAATTCAATTGGTGAGTGAATAATAAATTATAATAGCCTGTTTTTATATTTTCCCCATTATAGTAAGTGAGTTGAAACATGTGTATTTTTTGGTGCGTGGAACGAATAAGCCGACCTTACAGCAGCTTTTCAGCTTTCTGATAAAATCGTGTTTTCATGAGCCGGGCTTTGGCCTGTTTTTCGATTAACGTAATATAAAATACGTTATGCAACCGAATCTTGGTTTATCCATTATAGGGGTTGCCTGCAACTAGCCTTGTTGATAAATCGGGAGTATCGAAATTAAGCAGTCGGGGTCGTCTGTACCGGTTTCAATTGGAATACATAATATTGCGCAATCTTTGAGTGTGAGTATCCACGCGCTGCGCCTTTTCGCTACGCTCATGGCGTTTTTCAGGCAATGAGGCTACGAGAGATTGTGTGGGCCAGCATTCTAGAAATTACTAAACCGCGAATGACTAAACCGAGAGACAGGATAGTTTCATTTAGTTTTGCTTCAAATTTTGATAAAAAACAGTTATTATTATTATTATTAGTATTGTTTGATTTCATTTGTATCGTGGGAATCCCATTTAAGTCGTTTTTAGAATTGAACAGCTTACTTTCGGAGCGTAGGAATATTGCGCTCGATTTAGTTGAAGGGCATTTAGGACCAAGTCTAAACCTGAACTCAAATGGAACTTCCAGTGCAGCTGCGTAAAATGGGGTGCCGATTACCTGCAGTTTAGGCAACATAAGACGAAAAGTAGGGTGTTAAATTAATGATTTTTATCATTTAGATAAAAGGTGAAACTTTTTATTTTCGATGTTGTACTTTATTCAAACAAGGACGAGTCGTAATTTATAGCACTAAGATTTTAATTAACTTTCAAATTTATGAGACGTAAACTGTTAAAAGATTATATTTTCACATGAAAATTATTTTACATTTGAATTAAAAATTTTCGAATGAACAAGTTCTTTAGCTTTTAAAGTAAAATTTTTACATTCAAAAGCGTATTTAAAATAATCGTATTAAAATAGACCACTTAAAATTTAAAAATGAAGTGAATGTAGATTTTTAAAAATTTGCACAAAAATACAAACGAATGAGCTTTTCTACGATTGATTTATTAAAATAAAATACATACAACTGGCCTTAATGTTAGTATTTTTTATCTCAATTTAAAATATATTCGACTTTTATTTTGTAACTTCATACGTAATATTAATTTTCAGAAAAGGATAGAAATGTGTATTATTACCCTAAAATAATTGTTTTAGCCTAACTCACATTTCTGTAGAAGATTTTGGCCCAATGTGCTTAAGAAGTGGGTCAAAATGCATGTTTGCAATTTTTTTATAAAGTAATATCATATTGTTGACTGCTATTTTTATCATTTAATAGAGCTAAAGATAAGCGCAAATAGATTTTTTGGTTTTTGTATTTATTTGAAAATTAAAAAAGTTATGTAGCTCTTTGCTTTACTTTACTTGCTTTTCCTAATCTTTTTTCATCTTCAATCTTTTTCATTCTTTATCATTCTCCTCTCACTTTACACCATAATCCTATTTCACTATGAGCCAATATCCCTCAACATACTCTTCGAATACTCTTATTATCAGATTCACCTTTTCTCATCATACTCTACTAGAACTGCTGTAAGAAACTTTCCTCTTAAAAACTCGAAACTTTCAAGGTTTTATGTATTTTTGAGAAAGAATAGCTCTTAGCTACACAAAATGAGGTATTCAGAATTTGCAGGTAATTGAAATTAGTTTTTAAATGAATAAGTAGGTAAAATAGAATTAACGAAGCATAAATTTTGGTTTCTATTCTCTTGAATTGAGACCGAAAGGCCTATGACAAAACCACCAAGCGTTTACTCTGGTTAAGAGTAACGGATTGCTATACCAAGGTTTTCTACAGAATATGGTTACAATAAATAATCAGCTGTCGCTGACAATTGTTCAGGGATGGTCCTAATGAAATAAGCCCTAAACGGAGATAACGTTTGAGAGTAAGCGACCTTATCCTTGAATGCCGGGCTTTAGAAGGACGGGCGAACCCTTTCTCTAAGTGCTCGTGGAAACAGCAATGAAACTATCAAACAACCAAAAACTCGTGAATACCGCTCCAAATAATCCAATGCAAATAAAACCCGACAATGGGTCGGAAATAAGTGCCTTTCGCCCCAGAGTTCCGGATGCTAAGAATAATTTAGGTGGAATGACGATGTCCAACCAGAAAAATGCGCACATTAAGTGCTCGAATTAACTCAAGGATGACTTGCTAGACTGCTGCGATTCCAGCATTATTCCTGTAACAGATGGCTTTATGGCGCGCATGCACACTCTGTGGTGCCAGAAATAACCAGAGGTTTAACACGTTTTATATCAATCATTGCAAAATCAACGTACCTCCACTTGAAAACTGGATATTCGAGCGGAGCGCTGCCTCTAGGGCTATATGAACAAGCTATAGACGAAGATGAGTAAGCGACATAGAGACTAACCGCGGAAAAAAGGCATCTTTGAGAGATAATAGTGATTTTAGAAAAAGGCGAAAAATTGAATTACAAGTACCTAAACCTAAAGATCTGGCTGAAATGGGTGCCTCCCTTTGTGACGATATCTGGGAGGAGTCCGACCTATGGGTCGTAAATTTTTCAGTTTATAAAGCTGCGAGAGAATTGACTGATTCAAATCGAAATGTAAAAGCGACGAGGGAACCAAAGACTAAAAAACGCATGCATCAACTAAAAAAGAAGATTGGATGGGAAAGACAGAATGCTTCCCGTGTTCAGTGTGTGATTGACTACATAACATCTGGTAGACCGTTTACGGAAAGAGTTCGAATGTTCGCCCAAGAAATAAGTACCTTCATTCGCACACTCAACAATTCAAAGCTACGGACGGTAATGCATATTTTAAAAACGGATGTTATCTGACGCAAGGAGGAAAATACGAATAAAGGAACGATAAATCAGGGAGAATCAACAGTTTCTTCTTGATTCATCGCGCCCAGCGAGGTAGAGACTTTGCGGACTGAGGTATACAAGATCCAGAGAACACTAGAGCTAAAGAAAGACAATCAGAATATCATTCTATTTAGAGAGTTTTGCGAACAGCCTTTTAACAGTTAAGGTGGAATGTCAATCAATAACTGATAAGAGGTAAAAAAACACTTATGTGTAGGAAAAACTTTTTCGCTGCAGGACCAGATGGCATTAAGCACTTCTAGTGGAAGGAGTTTACTTCTACACACCAAAATCTGGCTCAGATTTTTACATCTGTTCTAAACAACATAATGGTTCAAAAAATGAGGCCTGTGTAGACAGCTCTGCATGAATAACGTGGTTCGAAAAAAGGTCTAACAGGATGGTGATTTAATCTGCTTAGTGGCTCATGGACTTATTATTTCTCTGCTGGAAAACTTGAATGTTCGTTTCCACATAGTGAGCTGCATAGTGAGATTGATGCTCCTTTGGGAAACTAGAAATTCTGGAATAGACTCTTTCGACTTTAAATATGAAATGAAAATTGGGACCAGATTCAGTTGGATTGAAGTAAAGTTCTTTAATCAGAAGGTCTTGATACCTTCTGGGCCCGGAGCGGAATAGATCTTGATGCCTCTTGGTACAAACAGGAATGAAGAACTATTGCGCTCCAAGATCAGATGATATCAAGATATTCTCATGAAAAAAGTTTGAATGCTTTGAGTCTTATTTCAGGGGATGACGAACTTTGTAGACTTCGATCCAAACTGCGTCAAACTACTCTGGTTTGGTCGCACGGTCGACCGTAACTGAAAGGTCTTTTAAGACTCACCATGTGTCAGAGAAAAACTGATGGTTTCCTCTGACCGTCTTCCCCGCTCTAGACTTCTCCTTACATATTTTGTCAACCATATGCTGCATGATGGTCACTAGTTTTCACTTTTTAAACGTTTAATAAAGGATCCGTAGTTACCGCGCGGTCTGTACTGTCTTGTGCAGCCTATCTTTCTGGAGAGTTGATGCATTCGTCTTCTGGTGTTATGACCAGCCGTGTGTTTTGTTATACTTTTTGCATCTGCCAAACCTCTTGCTACATCATACACACTACAATCGACAGTCCAGAGACAGGTCTCTATCCATTGGGTACCTGTTC
This sequence comes from Druon quercuslanigerum, assembly GCA_010014905.2. Lineage (NCBI taxonomy): Eukaryota > Metazoa > Arthropoda > Insecta > Hymenoptera > Cynipidae > Druon > Druon quercuslanigerum. The sequence goes on along the minus strand of JAAAKG020189243.1, from coordinate 22,399 downwards.
GCGGTTGGTCTCAGTGTCGCCTCTCTTTTTCTGATGCCGGCTTGTTCTGGCTGTGGTTAAGTAGACGCGCTGCCTATATAACACTTTTCTTGGAGTTCCTCGGAACTGTTTCATAGTCTTTTGTGCAAAAAATGCGAGAGCTCTAGGTATTTGTTGCACCACACAGAATGCAGTCGCGCCTTGTAACCTTTTTGTTCAGGGACCATACTGGTATCATAGCACACTGCTTGGTCGTCCTTGAGTCGATTGGTCCACTCAAGAGTATTGAGATTTTGCTACTTCGATTGTTACGAACCGGACTTACTACCGGCATGTTTTGTGTTTTTATTATTGTTCCTAAAGGCAACTAGGAAAAAGGATTCCTGCATATTTGTAGAGCTTATTAACTATTGCAACTGAGTTCAGCAGAAAAACTTGGTACAATGACAATTATATGACTTATATGAAAAGAAATGAAATAATCGATTCGAGCTTTTAATATTTTTAACGTATTTTATACAGTTAAGTCTCCTAAATCTTGATTTACTTTTTACACAAATATCATTAGGTAATTCGCCCAAAACAAGAGACTTTCTTGACAATTTTGCGACGAGACAAGGACATGTGCATCATCAAGGTAGCTATAGTATAAATACAAATTAACAACAGAAATGCAGACCAATCAAAAGTTTTTCCATAGAAATTTTAAGTCTTTTAATAATCTCTTGAACCAGTATATATATTTACCAGTTACAGACCTTGTTTCCAATGTTTAAAACAAAAAGTTTGGAAAGAGTTTACTATAAAGGAATTTTGTTTTCTTATTGCGTACCCTTTTTACATGCAATTCTTATTCTGAAACAATCGAACTTTAGGTACAGGTGCCAGCTTCTAGCACATATGCTACTCAAAGCATGATAAAATAAAAAATAAATAGTATCAGAGTTTTGGACTTTTTGGAATCTTTAAAACTGCAACGATTAATTTTTAAAAGGCGAATTGTGTCTTCTAAAAAATACTACTTTTTAAATAAAATTCTGTATTCCTCGACCACCTGCACGGCGTCCGATGTAAAGTCGCCGAACAGGTGACTTAAGGAGCATGCTTTTGTTTTCTTGCATAACCCTTTGTGACCCGATGTCAAGGGATTTAAGCTTGTAATTCGTCCATGTACCCAATTAACGTGAATAGAATAATACCGGGATGTCAAGCATGTTCTTTGAATATACTTTCTAAACCTAAAATATCAAACTATTTTCCATTCAATGTCTAGGTAAAAGCCTAATTCAAACTTTTAAATACTACAGTAATAATAAAAGGTTAATGTATTCTGAATAAATTTTTTCAAACAACCTACACACCTTTAAAGCTTTCTGATTTAAATATTTTACAAAATTTGCAGTTTGGAAAAAAGTGGGGAAAAAAGATGCGAGGCCCTCAAATCTGTATGAAGAACAGCAGAGATAAATATATACAGGAAGAAGCAAAACCGAGTAAGAAGACAGGGGCCTCAGAGAAAATCGACAACGAAGAAGGGCAAAAGTACTCAACCCATCCTACTTAGTCGCAGGTAGAAGAGGGAGATGTGAGAAGACATAGAAATTAGAAGTGTTGGAGATACGAAGGAAGAGCACTGAACTTGACACTGACCCACGACAATGCAGCATGAAGCCTGAGGACCGGCGAGGAGAAGGGGTAGTGTAGGGTGATTGCAGCTAGGCGGCATAACTAGAATTTGTTTTAAAATTTGAAATTGTCCAACCGAATTAATTACCGGATGAAATTAACAAAGTATAGCACAATCAAACTCCTGATAAGTAGAGCCAGATTCTACCACTCAATCCCTTCCTTGACAGAGGAATTCAAAAGATAGGTAAAAGAATTATTTTCTTCTGATCTTGATTATAATAAGAAAGGTCTGAAATTTCTTCCGCGCAGTAATTACGTAAGCTAATAGGTAATTCGTGAACAGCATCTTGTTTTAAAAGAAGCTGTGCTACAATTACTCAATAGGAAATTTTCCATCCAATCGACTCTACTCACAGACAATTCTTAATTTTGCGACAGACTACTGCAGCCCCCTTTTCATGAAGAAAGAACGGTATATAACACAAAAAAGATCAAATAATACGTAGCTATTTGTATACGTTTTGCTAAAAAGCCTGTTCATCTTGAATTGGTGACGGATGTCACAATCGTCTCCTCTCTAGTCAGCTTAAAAAGACTGTTTGCTCGCCGCGGCGAAGCTAGCACTATATTTTTGGATAACGCCTCAAATTTTGTGAGAGCTAGTAGACTGCTTGAAGTACTTTCTACTTTACTTAATTGGAATAATCATCGATCGAAGGTAAAACACGTTCTAGAAAATAAAAATGTAGCATGAAAAGTCGCCCCCCCCCGTTCAACTCATTGCGGCAGATTTTGGGAAGCAGCCGTAGAATTCTTAAGGCACAATTTTTTATGGTCTGCAGACAATACTTCATTTACCTTTGAGCAGATAGAGAAGTCTGATAGAGAACAACGAAATTTTAAAATCTTGTTATATTTCCCCTCTATGTTTTGATCTCAACTACCTTGGCCCTCGACTTTAGGTCATTTTCTAATTAGTGGTCCGCTACCTACTTTACCAAATTAGGATCTTCGTAGGATCAAATCGGACCGACTTTTATTTTGGCAGCACACTCGGTAAATGCGACAGAATTTCTGAAATCGCTAGAGCAAGGGATATTTCTCCGAGTTAAACTTTCGAAATAAGTGGCGATCGTCCTCCAGAAATATTAACAAAGGAGCTTTGGTTTTGTTTAAGGAAGAAAATAATCCTACAATGCAGCGTGTTCTTGGGGGCATTGCTGCCACTTATCTAGTACTCGATCCTTCTTTAACGATCTTTTTTATTCATTTATAACAACTATAAATAATGCTCGTTAAGGTGAGACGATGGTCGTGGGGGCTAAAGCGCAGGCTTTGGACCCACTCTGTCAGCTTACGGGTTCGATTCCCGCCTCACACTCTGGAAGAGCCTCGGTGGCCCATGCGGTAAATGAACACTAGCCTAGCAAGGGAGTTGTTTATCTCCGGAAAGTCGTGGGACCAGTACCTCTAGAGAAAAAGGTTCTATAAGTACTTTACGCTGTTGCTCTTGGTGGTTCGGAACCCACCATAAAACTGTAGGTAAGTGTGTACCACCAAGTAAGTGTGTGGGAGGTGTGTTAAGGAATAGGAAGAAGGTGAAAGAAAAATGTAAACCCTTAGGGGACACATTAGAAGCTTCCAATAAATAATGCTCTATACTACAATTCGCGCTGCAGTTTTTCTAAGAAAGATAATACAGAAAATATTTTCAAAATATATTCCATTTGTTTTTGAAATCTACCACTTTCCTTGCCGATATTAACGAAAAAAATGCCTTTTCTAACCTAACTTGGATAAATTATAATTCAATGAAAACCTTCACTGGAAATCGCTTACGAAAAAATTCTTTTAGATTTACTTTGGCTACTGCATGTTAAGTTCTCCGAATAAAAAAATAATTACACACGTGCAAGACGATTTATTGACTAATAAAAAATTATGTTATAATTTTTCAAACATTTAATGACGGCAATTCCTTAAATTATTTATGTACGCAAATAATCCTTCGGAATGTGAACACACAAAAATCTCAGTATAAATTTCAGAATATTCGTTAGTTGCGCTGTGAGAAAAATTCTCGATTGAGAAGTTTTTCGAAAACTTTAAAAAAATGAAGATCCTTAATGAACTGGTTTTAACTTTAGCCGTTATTCTGAATTCTACTGGTGAGAAAAGAACAAATTATACTAAGCGTTATTTTTTTTATCATAATACTCGTAAAGAAAATATAAATTATTTACAAAAATTTATAAGAAAAGAGTAGGGCTAAGCTGACTGTTTTTAAAATGTTCTGTTCTGATAAAAAACACTTTTTTTAAAAAACATCTTGTGTATACTTGGATCCCGAATTCATTATGAGTTATTATAAAAATGTAAAGTGTTTGATAAAAAAAGCAGAAATAAAAAAAATATTATAGTAGTCAAATTAATTCTCAATCTAACAATATTTAATAGGTTGTCGAACAAATTTTTTCACACTCTCATCTGAATAATGATAAGAAAATTAAAAATTAAGTTTTTCACAAGCATCGTAAAAAACTGCTGACTAACAAAACACTTTTGATGTCATAAAATGTTCCATGTCAGACAGAATGCTAAATAAATCTGTTGTTGAAGATAGAACAATAAAGCCTAATTTTATGGAAAAAACCAAGTGCACAAGACATATATGTTTCTTTAAAAGCAAGCATAGAATAATAAATTTGTAGGAAGTGAATGAAAACACCTTTCTGTTAAAAATATATAAAAATAATTATTAAATTTAATTTTTCATTTAATATTGGACAGTGGCAAATATAAAACGTTATAAATTAAACGCTAAATTAAAAAGTTTGGAACTGAATCATTTTTTATTCCAGAAATTTTTAACTTTAAACTCTAAATTTTTCGATTTCTAATCTTTTAAAATCTTGCAAGCTCTATATATTTTTACGCGCTTTTAATTTTAATTCTTCTAAAATTCTTTAAAAATATGAACTAAGGATTTTTTTATCACTTTTGTAACTCTTGAGCTAATTTAAGCGAAATAAAATTTACATTAAGAATTAAGAAATAAAGCAAACATTAAGAAATGTTTGATCAAAAGTGCTGCAATTAAGGTTTGTCTACTTAACGCCGCCACAAAGGTAAATTGAAAAATAGAGTACGCCATATTTTTTTTCTTTTTTACTCAGATGTTTTGTGGTTAGACTCCCAGTAAGGCGAAAAGAAAAAAGAATATCTTTGTTACAAGAAAAAATTTAATTTAAAAATCTGCAAAAATTATTTTCCATCTGGTCTGATTAAGACATTTAGCTTTTTCTGTTATTGAAGATTCTTAACTTGAATGATCTTTTGGATTTTCTGTCCCCACGGTTGTAAAGTACCATTCGCTGATAATATTACAGAATCAATTTCAATAATTTTTTGTATTATTAACACCTTGCAAAATTTTACAAATAGTTATAAAAAGGGTTTGGATATCAAAAATAGAAAGCCTTAGGTCTTTAAAAGTGCAGAGTTCTGAATTTAATCTTGAAAGTTTTTTATTTTTATACTGAGACGAATGCGAAAAATCATGTATTTTGAACATTTGTATTAAGTTTTAAACGATGAAACTGTGTCTACTAAAAATGTGAGAATTGTGAGAGTGATTTTTATTAACTTATTTATATCTGTTTAATCAACCTGTCATATTTTAAAAAAATACGAATTTAAAATTTTTAATTGAAATTGAACAATAAGAATTAAAGCAATTAATATTTTATAAAATATACCGCTTGTTAATGCGTTGAAAATTATAATCGCTCGCGTTCTTTAACTAACGTTTTTAGAATAACAGGTTTATAATTAATTCAAATAAAAAAATAAAATATCTATATAATAAAGCAGCAGAATTTTATTTTATAATTTATTTCTCAACTGACTTATAATGAAGGAAATAAAATAATGAAATTGCGCTATTGATATTTCTCATACATTTTTAACATAAAAGATTCCTGATTTTTTTTGCCTTTTTACAGAAATGTCATCATGTATGCAGCCCAAAACAAGGGACTTTCTGAAAAATTTTGGAACAAGTAACGAACATGCAACTCATCGAGGTAAACATGATCATCTTTAATTCTGCTGGTGTACATGATAACATAATACGTATATCTATAATTTTACAACAATTTTGAGGCTTTCCGAAAATAACCATTTGTCTGTCCATAAGCTTTGCTGAATTTTATTTAAATCGGCAGCGTAATATTTTCTTTCTTAGTCCTAATCATGCTTGCAAAAAAATTTTAATGGAGGATATACAGGTGATAATATCCACTAAACATCTTTAAGTAGTTACCTCAGATGTTATTAAGGGAAAACTATGTAAATCTGCTGTGTCTCTGCCTCTAGTACAATCAACCATAATTTTAGAGAAGAAGAAATAAATTGTTATGAATAATTGCAAATACGTTAAGAATAATATGCTTTGAAAATTTAAGATAGAAACAACTTCTTTGAGCTGTATGATATAATATTAAAGGTAACGCATCTATCTATTATTAGCATCATGCTTATCTCTTTGACCAATCACAACCCTATCAGGCTTTAAATAAATAAAATAAAATTCTTCGCCACAACCATTTGTGACATTCATATTTAGTTTCTTCTTGCAGAGGTCAGTCCTTATTCTTCATCTTCTTCTGAGAACCAACGTTCTCCAAGCGTCAACCTTCCTCAGACAGAGGCACCTCTTCGCGTCAGGACCCGGTCTCCTCCTGCCAGAAACATGTCTCCTCCTGCCAGGAATATATCTCCATCTACCACTATTATTGTTTCTTCTAATGGCAGAAGTTATGGAATTGATCATCTTAAATATATTCGTTTTACCCCCTTGAACAACATGAACCGACATTTTGAACTTCGAAGATACACTTTTCCTGCAAATACACCCCTTGAATTACTCATAAGACGGACTGTCTATGGGCCACTGCCAACTGAAGAAAAAATTGTATTATCAACATTCGATGGTAATATTTTCGCAATATTGGAGTGTCCCGATGTTCTTGCTGGACTATATTCACATAATAATGGCCCTCAGCGTCATTGTCGTGCAAAAATAAACATGGAAAGCGGCGAGGTTATATTATTAACTCAAGATGAAGTAAGAGAAGTTCCAGTAGGCCCTATACGAACAATATTATCAAATTTTATAGTAGAGAATATAACTTACAATCGTCCATCTCATTTATTCAACTAAAAAGTAATGTAAAATTAAAATATGTAACTGCACGTGTTTCAAAATTGACAAATATTTTTAGAGGAAAAGTATCATACATATTATTATAAATTTTATTGTCTTTAAAACGTTTTTATTTTTATAAATTCATGAGATAGAAAAATGGACTAGCCAAGCGGTTTAGTAACACTAAGAGAGTTGTTTATAATAATAAGATCCCGAACAGCTCTGAGTTGAAAGTGTACAAGCAAAGAGAAGGAATCTTCGAAAAACTGTTATTGGAGTTCAAAATGAAAGCGCCATGTTAGCCAAAGCTGCTCATGACCCCCGTATTAGTACTAGACAACTAAGCCGTTACTCTAGAAAATCTCAAAGCAGTATTTTAAGGGGACAGAAACCGAATGTGCGAATAGATTCCCAAAATAAGATAATCGAAAGCACGGGCAAGGCAGCTTGGGAAGCGCTTATACGAAATAAAGATATAGAAGGCGCATGGACTATATTCCGGGATATCATTGTTAGATGTGCAATCGACGTGTGTGGTACCGGTGTTGTAGAAAGAATGTCTGGTGATGCATGGTGGAATGATGAAATTGCAAATACAAGCAAGCCCGATTTTTTCTCTTTAAATACTTTCGCCAGACGACTCGTCTCACACGAACCAGGATATGTTTGATCGGCATAACATGCATTATTGGAGTGTGGAAATCCCACACTGCTTGCGCGAAGTTGAATGTCAGCGTACTTGGTTTGTGCACTTTTGGTGTTGAGTAATTGAAGAACAACTAATCGGTCAGAATTTTATTGATGGTTCTTTAAATTTAATAGATCTGCTGAAATTTTAAAGTTACTCGCCTCCCACTCCTTTGCTAAATACGTATTTCTTGAGATATTTCTATATTTCAAGATTAGAGAATCACTATTTATTAGAAGTTTTCATCTCGTTAGCATTTTGTTCCAGTTAAATAAATTTCAGCGTCATGCTACCAGGCCTATTGCAGCTTTCTAATAAAAACAAATTGAAAAATTAGATTAGAAAAAAATCCTTACGTCAAAATGTGCATAAAATCTTTTTCGACTAAATAACGTAATTTTATAAATTATTTAAATTAGGCCCACATGACATTCTTTATTCTGGTGTTGTAATTTTTTCCGTGGTGTAAATCGGTAAAAATATCATTTGTACATCTCACCATAAAAAATCCAGTTTTTAAGAAAACAAAGTTTGTTTAAAAATTGTTTAGGGGTTTCCGCTTGTGGAATTTTCATCTCATAATTGCTTTCGTATCTCCTTTCTTATTTAAGAACAACTCGGTATTTTGATTTTTTGACATTAAATTTTTCTGCTTTGAAAGGTATTTAATTTGAAAAAAATAACTTCGTTTAAAACAAAATGAATTTTAAACTAATTTCGAAAATGTTAAGGTTATGCGAAACCTCAGGGTAACACGAAAAAACAGCTTTCAGATTCATGATCAACTTTCCGAAAATAAATAAATTTAGAACATAACAGTTTCGTGGCGTAAGCACACAGTTTATTTACTTCACAGTATTAAGTCTGGCGGAGCCGAGAATCCGATCACGAATATAGTTCGTTTCTCGAAGTCTTGGAGTACGATGTAAGGCCTCGAGTGTGTAACGGAGACTGCTGTCCAGTGCGATGTCTTGTCGGTGTATACTATTTTAGTGTCTCAAATTGAGGGTCAAGTTCGTTAGCCAGACATTTTGGATCGAAATACAAAAAGTGAGCACATTTTGGAAATTTTTGAGACCACTTTTTTTAATTATTAGTACTCGAAAATACTTAAAATTTATCACAATGACATTTTTCAATAAAAAAAAATTACCGGATTTGTAGCAGTTTCAAAATCTATAAAAACAAACGAAAATGAACATTTTAAGCCAAACAACGCACGATGTCAAAAAAAAGTCAAGAAGGGAAAAACGTTGGTTTTCAAAAGTTCTACAAGATTTTCAAATGCCAGCACCAGCAGCCAAATCTAATTTTTTAAGAAAGCTAAAAGATCCTCGAGCTTGGAATCGGCACATAACAGTAAGACAAAAATAACACAAAATTCTGACAGAAAGAAAATCTTTATATTGGCCTTTAGAGGTGCTTGTAAAAAGCACATTCTTTCAAGGTCACTTATCCAAATTTGCTTCGAGGGGTATGATGAATTTTTTCTGTCGCTCACTTAGAGAGCTCAGAAGATTTTTACCATAATTTAAGTTATTTGCACCTTATTATTTGTTAATTAACCTAATTATTCAGTCGATATACCTTTTCAGATTCACGTGTCTAAATTTACTTTAAAGAGGCTTAGAAACTTTTCTCCAACCGTGCTGAAAAGAATCATACGATTTCCAAAGTTATAAAATATTTTGGCCCCACTGCCCCACCTTCCCTGTGAGAATTATATTTACAATTAACTTCAGGGGGTGCGAGACACACTTCTCCATTCCCCATTTGGAAAAATCGAGAAATTTCTGAAAAATTTTTCGTAAATAAAATTAAACCATTTCCTTTTGTTCAAAACGCAACAGTGTTGCTAAACAATAATATGCTGTGGTTGAGAATGTATCTGTAAATTCCCTTTGCAATTTCTATAATTTAGTAAGCATCTGCTAAATAGGATTGAGAAAATATATATCTTTGATTTTTATAATATACGTTATTATCTATCCTATGATCATGTATGAATTTTAATTACATAAAAAGTGTTCTGGAAAAAGTTTCTCAACGAGCGCTTTATATTTACTCTGTCTACAATATATCAAGCATCCTGAGTTATTCAAGATATTAGTTATCCATGTAGACGCTCTATGCTCGAGAAGGGGAAAAACAAATATCTCACACGAAATATTCGAATAATCATTAGTTACTATCTTTATAAAATTTTGCGTTATTCAATTTTTCATACACTGTGAAAAAATGAGGATTACTTATAGTCTGGTATTAACCTTTAACGTCATTTTTAATTCTATTGGTAAGTGAATAATAAATTATAATAGCATGTTTATATATTTTTTCAGTATAGAAGTAAGTTGAAATATGTCTATTTTATGTTGCGTGGAACGAAGAAACCGACCATAGAGCAGCTTTTAAGCTTGTTGATAAAATCTTGTTTTTATAAGACGGGCCTTTGCCTGATTGTAGATAAAAGTCATATAAAACTCGTTATGCAACTGAATCTCGTTTTATCCACCGTAGGGGCTTGCCTGCAAGTAGCCATATTGATAAATCTGGATTATTGAATCTTAAGCAGTCGGAATCGCCTGAATCGTTTCCAATTGGAATACATAATTTTGCGCAATTTTGGAATGTTAGTATCCGCGCACTGTGCCTTTCTACTGCGCTCCTGGTTTTTTTCAGGCGATGAGGCTATGAGAGATTGTGTGGTCCAGCATTCTAGGAATTAATAAACCGAATGTCGGGTGTGTTTCCTTTAATTTTGATTTAAATTTTGATAGCAAACAATTATTATTATTCGTATCGTTTCATTTGATTAGTATCGTTTAATTTGCGATTCTGTTGGAAATAATATAACCATAGAGTAAAGTTTACTCCGCACAGTGGGAATCCCATTCACGTCGTTTTTAGAATTGAACAGCTTACTTTAGGAGCGTAAGAATATTGCGCTGGATTTAGGCGAAGGCCATTCAGGACCATGTCTGAATCTGCACTTAAATGGAATTTCCAGTGCAGTTCGGTAAAATTGGATGCCGATAAACCAGAGGTTAGGCAACATAAGACGAAAAGTAGCGTGCGAAATTTATGATTGTGATCATTTAGATAAAAGGTGAAACTTTTTATTTTCGGTGTTGTACTTTATTAGAACGAGGAAAAGTTATAATTTATAACACTAAAATTTTAATTTTATTTTTAATTTATGAGATTTATTTAAGATAATACCATACATAGAACTGGCCTTCAACTTAGTATTTTTCACCTTAATTTAAAATACCTTCTACTTTTATTTAGTAACTTAATGAGTAATATAAATCTGGAGGAAAGAATAGAAATGCGTTTTGTTCAGTTTAGGAGTGGGTTAAAATGCATGTTTAAAATTTTGTTATAAAGTAATTTCATCTTGTTGCCGGCTATTTTCGCCATTCAATCGAGCTAAGTAGAAGCGTCAAAAGCCTGTTTGGTTTTTGTATTAATTGCAAAATTAAAAGAGTTATGTAGCTGTTTGCGTGCCCATATATTTATTTTTTGGGAAGAAGAAACCCACTGATCAGGGTTCTTTTCGGATGTGGTAACTGCTTTTAAGATGTTTATTTCGTGTTTAGACAGAGATAAGTAATAGCTCGAAACTACGTTTTAAAATTAAAATTTTTTGTGTCGCGCTGTTATTTAACAAGACTGTTGTCGTATCTCGTTTCTTTCACAATCCTCCCTTCTTTTAGTTGATATCCAACGAAAGTTATATAATATACTTGTATAATTTCTGTTATGTATTAAATTCTAAAATGATTGTAAACCTTATCTAAGTGCAGGAATATCCATAGACTCTTGTCAAAATTGCAGGCTCTGTTGAGCTGACTGACAATCACTTCATCTCGTCCTATTTTTTTTTCAGCATATAACCTGAACAGCTCCTACTCACTTTAATGACCCCTTTCAAAAATCTACAATGGAGATCTACCTTTGATCTGGACTCTACAATTGTCACATTACTTTACTTGCTCATCCTTATCTTTTTCTCCCCTGCAGCTCCTTACTTACTTTGTATCATTTATATTATATTTTATAACAGAAATTGCATCATATAAATATTTTTCTCAAAAAATAAAGTTATATCCCGTAAGAAATTAATATAGAAATCATCAAACACGCACGCGTTTTAAACTTTAAACCGAGGTAAGAGACTTTTATCTTAAAAACTCTAAACTTTCAAGGTTTTAGGTATTTTTGAGAAAGAACGTCTCTTAGGTACAGAAACTGAGAAATGCAGGATTTGCAGAGAATTGGAATTAGTTTTTAAATTAATTCCTTAGTAAAATAGAATTGAGTAAGTATATAGTTTGGTTTCTATTCCCTTGAATTAAGACCGAAAGGCCTGTGACAAATCCACAGCGAGAAAATCTGCTCAGTGGCTAGTGATCTTGCAAAGCCGCATCAGCCCATCAGGGCGTCCTGCAAATGACCTGGATTGAATACGAAAAAGAATTCGATACAATCGTGACTTATTATCTCTATGCTGGAAAGCTTGAAGATTCGTCCACACATAGTGAGATGCATAGCGAGATTGCTGCTCCTTTGGGAAACTAGATATATTATCTTATCTCGAAAACATTCAGTGACACTTCGGCCTCTATTACTCGCACTGCGAAATTCTTCTGGGTTCCTCTGTGGCGACATTAATCATCGCGAGGATAAGCTCACTCATGTTTTTATATAACCTGACGTCCCTGACCACGGAGCGACTTAAAGAGAACCGCCTTCTTCATTTTGCCCGCATGTATCTTAGAATCTTGTTGACACGCAGGGACACTTTTCAGGCTGTTAACAAGTGAAAGCTTGGTACTACAGAGATGGTCGGTGATCAAGGCTAATTTCATAGGAGTATCAAAGTGGCGTACGGTACAAATGTGGTGAGATTATAATAAACTGACATTGACACAGTCTTAACTTGACAAAATGAAACCGTCCATGACCGACTTCAATCCTTGTGATTTGATGGAAGCAAACGTTAGGTTATACGACATTCACTAATCCTACATATTTGTGAAAAAATTAACGCTTATCCTCTAGTCTGTGCTTCCTTAACCCAGGATTCAGGAGTGGGTACTCGAGCTAAATAAGATTTGGTGCATCATGCTCTACCGCAATATTGAAGTTAAGACGAAGTGTATCAGCAGCCTCCTGTGCTGCTTTGTAAAGAAACGCTCCTTTGCCCAGATCTTTATGCTTCCTGACCGATATTAAGATATCTGAGCTTGTTCTTCGTCCATGGAACCACTGCGAAATGAATAGAGTACCATCGTGACCGCAAGCATGTCGTATCACGCTTCTGTCGACGAGCTTAGAGTCCACGAGCTTAATCAGCTTATTTTAATCTCCTGAGAGCAATCATCGAAAATCCCTAGAGCCAGGCGCAGTTGCTCTTAATTTTTAGCATATATCTTAAGATCAGTGACCTCATGCTTTCCATTTGCACGTTTGTGGTAAAAGTACCTTTGAGAATGGCAAAATACTTAAGATTGTGGCAATAATATGAGGCAAAAGGGGATTGGGTTCATTGTGTCGCCCTGAAAGATACATCTTCGAAATGTGACGTTGTTAGTTGTCACACTATGTTTTCCAGGTGAGACAGCAAATCTTGTATTCCAAAGCGGCATCAATCTCTTTATGCACTGCACGATGTTCGGGTGAATATTTAAGCCTCCCAAAGACAGATGATAAGTCTATGAGACGTCGAATCAAAATCTTTCCGATGATCAATCCAGGCCATTGTAACAGAATTGTTACTCATCGGGTTAGCTTTGTACGGCCCTCTAATAAGGGGTTGTCGGACCGCGCACGTGATGGGTTGAAATCCCCAGAGGCGACCCGAAGTCCTGAGGGGCAGCACGGTTACAGCTTAGTTTTAACTTGTTTCCCGCACACGAAACTGTTAGTTTTCTCTGACCGACGTCTGCCCTCTATACTTCTTCTAATATATTCTGTCAACCATATGCTGAATGATGGTCAGAAGTTTTCACCTGTTGAGTGTGATAACGGATCTGCAGTTGGCGCGCGGTCTCTACTGTCTTGTGCAGCCGATCTTCATGGTAAGTTGATGCATTCATCTTCTGGTCTTATGATTAGCCTGGGTTTTGTTATACTGTTTGCGCTGCCAAAGCTCTCGCTACATTATACACACTACAATCGATATTCCAGAGGCAGGAGTCTATACATTGGATAACTGCTCGCAGTTAGTCTCAGTGTCGCCTCTCTTTTCATGTTTTTGGCTTGTTCTGGCTGTGGTTGAGTAGACGCGCTACCTATATAACCCTTTTCCCGGAGTTCCTGGACACTATTTCACAGTCGTTTGTGCAAAAACTCCGAGTGTGCTGGGTATTTCTGGCACCACGCAGTATGCAGTCGCGCTGTATAATCTATTCGTTCATGAACCATACTAGTATCACAGCACTCTACTTGGTCGTCCTTGCGTCGATTGGTTTACTTAAAAGTATTAGGATTTTGTTGTTTCTATTGTTTTAAACCGCACTTACTACATCAATGTTTGGTGTTGTCATTGTTGTTCCTTAAATCAGATAGGAATAAGGGTTCGTGCATCCTTGCGGAGCGCTCCATGCAAGGATAAGACTGCATAACCTGAGATGGGGCTCGGTGGCATAGTGCCACCGTTAGATGCTATTCAGCTTTCGGAACGCTTGCTACGCCTCTATTTAGGGGATCTATGTTTATGCCGTTTTCGGGACTATCCGCGGACAGTTGTCCACGATTGCTTATCAACTATTGCAACCATTTCAGTAGAAAAACTTATTACAATTACATTCTATCCCTTACAATTTGATACGGAGTGATTACCCCATATTAATAAGAAAATATATGTTTTAGCTGACTTATATGAAGTGAAAAGAAATAATTGATTCGATCTTTTACTATTTTTAAAGCATTTTTTACATTTACCTCTCCTAAACCTTGTGTTACTTTTTTTCAGAAATATCATTAGGTATTCCGCCCAAAACGATAGACTTTCTGGCCAATTTTGGGACGAGCCAAGAAAATGTGCATCATCAAGGTAGATATATATATTTTACTATTATGGAACCTTATTTGCAATGTTTGAAAGGAAAGTTGTCGATAAAGTATACTATAAAGAAATTTTATTTTCTTATTGCGCACCTTTTTTACATGCAATTCACGTTCTCAAACAACCAAACTTCAAATGGAGGTGCCAGTTTCAAATACCTATACTACAAAAAGTATGAAAAAATAAAAAATATCTGCAAGGCGTCAGATGTAAAGTTTAGAACAGATAGCTTAAGGAGCATGCTTTTGTTTATTTGCATAACCCTGCGTGACCCAATGGCGAGGGATATGGGCTTGCAATTCGTGCATATAACTAATACACCTGAATAGAATAATATCGGGATTAAATGCATGTTCTTTGAAGATACTTTGATCCTCGCCAAAATTTTGAACGTCCAAATCTGCCGGATAAAATATGCATATGCTTCTTTAGCGCCAATGTCTCGTATATCGTTTTTCACGACGAGCGCAGAGTCTTCAAGAATTTCGAGTTTCATTACTTAAAATTATCCTTGGCACAATTCTTAAATCCGATCACTATTACAATTTTCTAAGTGTACTCCTCGACAATCTTTAGATCTAGATTAAGTTCATATGCATTTTAAGTATGGATGTTGACTTGGGAGTAGCAGAGTGCAAGAGTTAGTGGTAATAATGTGAGACAAAGTATGAAAGGGCTCACGATGTCTCTCTGATAAAACACCTAACCTAGTAATGTCACGCTATCGCGAATATAAGCGCTATTCTGAGGCTAAGATCCCAGCTTAGGATAATGATTAAGTTAACTAAATTCGTCGCATAAGAAGTTAGACACAGAGCCAAGCCGAGGTAGCAAGGAAGACAAGGAACAACCAGTTAAAATCCCAAGTCCTGGACTCCAAACCTTATTGCACTCTTATCGCTTATACTTTGGTATTCACTTTGATGGTCATCCTTAATTCTGCTGGTGAACATGATACTATAATATATCTATAATTTTAACAAAATTTTAAGGCTTTCCGAAAATAACAATTTGTCTGTCTATAAGCTTTTCCAAACTTTAGTTAATGGGGAAGCGTAATATTTTTATTCTTAGTCCAAATCATACTTGCAGAAACATTTTAATAGAGGATACACAGGTGACAATATCCGCTAAGAATTTTTAAGCAGTTGCCTCAGATGTTATTACGGGGGAACTATGCAAACCTGCTGAGTCTATGCATCTATCACAATCAAACATAATTTCAGAGAAAAATGAATAAATTGTTGTGAAAGATTGCAACTACGTTAGGAATAACGTGTTTTGAAAATTTGAGATAGAAACAACTGCTCTATCTGGTTTTTAAATGAATGAAATAAAATATCTTCGCTAGAACCATTTGTGATATTAATCTTTAGTTTCTTCTTGCAGAGGTCAGTCCTTATCCTTCATCTTCTCCTGACAACCAACGTTTTCCAAGCGTCAACCTTCCTCCGACAGAGGCTCCTCTTCGTACCAGGAGAATGTCTCCTTCTACCAGTAATATATCTCTATATACCATGCTTATTGTTTCATCTGACGGAGTAGGATATGGAATTGATCATCTTGAATTTATTCGGCTTACTCCCTTAAAAAATAGGAACCGGCATTTCAGACTTCGAAGATACACTTTTCGTGATGATAAAACGATTCGAATACGCGTAGGCCGGAATGCCTATGGACCAATGCCAAATCAAGAAAAAATTGTATTATCAACATCCGATGGTGATATCTTCGCAATATTAGAGACTCCTGATATGATTTCTGGACTATATATACCTAATCTTCGGTCTCAGCATAATGTTCGAGCAAAAATAAACATAGAAAGCGGCAGGATTACAGAATTAACATCAGGCGAAATCAAGGAAGTTCCAGTAGGCTCCGCACGCTCAGTCTTATCGAATTTTATAGTAGAACGTGTAAATCATAATTTTCATTCTTATTAATTCATTTAAAAAAAAATGTAAACCTATAACATCAAACTATTTGTCATTCAAAGTTTTAATAATAGACTAATTTAAACTTTTAATTACTTTAATAATAATAAAAGGTTCTTTGTATTCTGATTAGATTTTTTCAAAACAAGGGGAATTAATTTCTCAAGAGCGCACTGGTTGTAACTTTAGTTTTCTTCAGGGTGTGCGCTGAATCATAAAAGAAATTCCAGACATCATTATGAAACGCAATTATGAATATCATAGAAGATCAATCTTGCCTATAAATAATGCAATAAACACTAAAGTTCCATTGTGGAATATAATATATAATAAAGAAAATAATAAATTTTCCTTCAAATTTTCCTAAAGTGACGAGTTTTTAATTTTAACAGCCTTTCACAGAAATCATCTAGGAATTTTTCGGTATCCATCGCCCGAGTTTTCCGAATAAATCTGTTGGTCTATAACCCAATTTCAGATCTCATCTCATCGATACAATATTCATCAAAAACTTTTGTGATGTGATCTTTCTTATTAGAAGTACATGTATTGTTTTTACACTTTCCTAAATGACAGGAACTTGAAGAGTTAGAATATGGGGTAGCATCTAGCCAGTCGTTATAATTTAAGATCATTATGAGCAACACTGGTTTCTGCTAGAGCACAATTTAGGCGCTTGATTTTTTTGTATTTCTTAATACTGATCCTTGAGTCTAGGAGTTCTGATGTAAATTGGACATATGACTTGTTGAGATAACGCACTACTAACCTTTTCAAAACATGTGAACAATTGCACTTCTCATTCTTGGTCCCCTTTCGTTTAAATTATTATCGATAGATAGTTTAAGGATATTTCAGACTGAAAAAAAATCAAGAATAGCGTTTTTGATGAATCTTAGGAATAAATTAAAGAAATAATTTATTTCGTGTTTAGTATAATTAATTAATTTTAACATTAGATAGGACTTCACGAATATCATTTAATGCTTCAGAGGCATGTAGGCTCAATATTTTATGGTTCAATTGAAACACAAACGTGAGTGGACTGTGGCTATCGCTGTGGAGAGGGGACTCGCTTGCGAGTACTGTCGTATACACATGTCCAGGGATTCTAGCGAAGGGAGAAGTTCTCTTAGTGAAGCTTCCTTTTAATTTTAAAAATTGTCAATAGTGGTGTAATAGAACAGTAGCGGCGTTTAAATTTGAAAATTGGATGAAGTAAACTGAAAGTAATAAACGCATAGTAAGACCTTTCACTGATGTAAAAAATAATAAGACCAAGCACACAAGATTCCTATCATTTAGATAAAATAGGATTACTAGGCACTTTAAACATAAATCTTTCTTCTTTCAATGTGTGACTCTTTCCTTTGCAACTTTGGGCCGAACATATCAACGGCATTTTTTTAGAGATTGCACATATCTATTGAATTGCATCAAAATTCTGATCTTGTTATTTCTTACTTGTGTCTTCTTGATTACGTGAGAGAACTTCCCCCATCATGGGAGCCACAGGACCTGTGTAAACTACCTTGCTGGCGACTGAGAGAGATCTGCAGTTATCTTCAAGAGGCTAAGGAGTCTTACTCAATTTGGAAATTACTTATTTCAAATATCGTGACTGCAGACACAAACCTGCTAGAGAGTTGCACTTTAAAAACCTCATGCGTAACCTGTCAAGGTAGTTTATTGTGAATAGTTCGAATTGGTAAAAATCTTGGACTAGGAACTTTGTCATCAAGAAGTTTTTTAAAAATACAAAGATAGAATTAAAAGATTTTACAGTGTAAGATTTCCCCTTGGTTTGTACCGTAAAGAATAAGAAAAATAATTATTTATTTAGGAAAATGAAAAAATTTAAAAATTGAACATTAGCTATATTTCGATTTGTGTGAATAGGCGAGAACTATTGAGACTAATTGTATTGTGTTTAATTTCTGTATTGGAATTTCATACTAATTTCCATGTACAATAAATACAGGTGTGCGCTTTTAATAAATAAATAATTTCAAACTCTTTATTTGTTCTTTTAAGCCGACTGCACAGAAAAGCAGTAATTGACTCAATCCAAATGGAAGACCTAGATGAAGAAAATCGCAGAAGAAGAATAGGGGAGAAAGCAGCGAGAGTCTCAATGACGCATTAGGAGATGGATACTCCGGCAATTATACTTCAGGCTATCCCTGAACTGCTAAGCACCATGGAGAGTCGGATAACGGAAAAAATTTCATAAAGATATCAGAAATTTACACCGGAGAGAAGCTATAGGAAAGTACTCCTGCAAGGAAAACTGGGACAGATAGAGATAGATATCAATCAAATATCACAAAAGAACCAACAAGAAAGACAGGAATGGGAAACCCGCGCAGGTATAGCTAACATCGCGAAGGACTCAAGACGACCAATCAGCAATTCAAGAAATTTTGAAAGGGTTGAAAGCGTTGAATTCCTCCGGGAATTTCGAAGGACTCTCTAAAAATACGTCTAACTGGAATTAATATGGGACAAAAGTCTCAGTATATACAACAACTAACTACGATTTTTTTCAAATACCCGTATCAGGGTCAGCCATGAATTAGTGTAAGATAATTAAAGACAAAGTAAAGAGCTTCGTAGATTTTGAAAAAAAAAATAATTTTATGCGATACTGGGGAGAACAAGTGAACACATCCCATATAGAATATGCCATCCGTTTATACGTAGAGACAAAAGAACTCACGCCCTTGATCACAAAAGAAGAAGCAATTAAAAAGCAAGCAAGACATTTTAAAGAGGCGATACTAAATACGCCATAATATTCAAATTCATTCAGACATTTTAACATAAAATAAATTTAAGAACAGTTTAACAAAGAACAAATAGATATAAAGATAAAAGCCAGGCCGTGCGTCTCGGAGGGAAAAATAAAAAGAGAGAGATAAGGAGTCCAGTATCACCCTATCTCTTTTCAACACATTGACTTCAGGGCCGATTTTCAACGAGCACCTCCGGTAAGCCCAGTTGTGACAGAACCACTTTAAGTACTGACACAGAGCCTGAATCAAAGAGCGCCCTCTCAGAGATGGTCCAAACATATTGAGAGGCAATTAATCAATTGGATCAGATAGGAACAGACAGACCTTGTGGAAGGCTGAACGTTGCGTGGTGACCTGTCATTCTCGTTTTTCACCTCGACGTGCAGTCTTTGTTATTTTTCTCTTTAAGTTCTTTTTTTCGAAACTTCTTTTTTTTCATTTATATCCAGCGAAAATTTTTGTGATTAAGAATACATCGGTGTCGTGATTTCCTGAAATAATTATTCGGGAATGTATCATGTCGTCTTCATTATAAAAAATGTTAGGAAGCCATGGGCACTTCCGTTTTATAATTCAGAAGCGGCAAACGTGGCTGACTTTTCTTAATTATAATAAGCCGACGAAGTTGTGGGGTCGCCTACGGGGTACAAGAAATTTCTGATTTGAATTCTAACCGGTGATACGAAACCTTATGAGAAAGCTTACCACGGGCCTTAACGGACCTTAGCACCTGGCGCAGGCAAAACGCGCAGTCAAGCTTGCTTCCCACCAATAAAACGCTTTCGCTAGAGAGGAAAAGCAATCTTAAAAATTGTATGCTGATACCCAAAAAGGGTTTTGGGGGAGTCGCAGACGACCGAAAGAGTTCTGGAGTCATCCCGAACACAGGCTAAGGAGTCGCACTCCTGAAACCGAGTATCGTTCGTCTCTAATTTCTTACAAAGGCGAACGGATTAAACGATCGTACAGGCGAAACCTAGTACGAGTATGCGAAGAATTTTCGATACGATACAGCGATATAAATTCTCTAAATCAGAGAATTTATCTTGTGACCCTGACCAAAGTTGGGATTCTAAAGAACCATAATGCAACAGCTCTTTTTTATTATTTTGTAGTATTTCAAGTTACATGTAACAGTTTAGGACGATTTAGATTCACATAAAGAATTCTGGTTTCATTTAACATTTTTCTGTAAATTAACTAATGGTGTTGAGAATTTCTGTCAACATAATTTATTGTATAATAGTAGGCCATACAGCGCTTTGAGCCTACAGGAATTTCACTGATTTCACTTTTGCTTAACGGGGTTATCCTGGCGCTTTCTATGTTTATTTTTACCCGTACTTTAGACGTGAACTGAGAAGTATATGCATATATTCCAGAAAAATATTCACTATTCTCCAATATTGCGAAGATGTCACCATCTAATGTTGATAACACAATTTGTTCTTGATTTGGCATGGGCCCATAGACACCTCGTCTTACAAGTATTGCAATAGATTTATCTGCAGGAAAAGTGTATCTTTGAAGTCTGAAATGCCGGCTAGCATTGTTCGAGGGCGTAATCTGAATAAATTCAAGATGTTCAAGTCCATATCTTCTTCCATCAGAGGTAAAAATAATCACGGTAGATGGTGATATATTCCTACCACGAGGACTCCTCGACCTGGCACGAAGAGGCGGTTCGGTCGCAGAAATGTTCCTGGCAGGAGAACGCTGGCTGTCAGAAGAAGAAGAAACTGAAGAAGAAGGAAGAAGAAACTAAAGATCAATATCAAAAATAGCTCTGGCGAAAATATTTTATTATATATATTCAAAATCAGATAGGGTTGCGAGTATTCAAAGAGTTACATATTATATTAATAATAGATTCTTATATTTCCTTTAACCCTCCAGTGCTAGAAAAAGTCCCAGGGACCTGAACGCTTTTTTTAGCAGACTGCTTTTCTCCGAAGAGTTTTATAATTTTTGCAAAATATTTCAATACGAAATTAATTTAGTTATAAATAGAACATTCTGTTTAAACAGTAGTTTAAGCATTCTTTCAATGCCTTACACAGTCACAAAGATAATTGCATGCGTTCTATATTATTGTATTTTTTTAGTTTAAAAAAAACTCATTGAGCAAATGAAGTTTGTTTAAACAAATAGAAATTCATCAAAGATTGAAACAAATGTATCCGAAGTTATGTAATTACTCAAAAAAATGTATAATTGATGAATAATTTTAAAAAAAAGTTGATATCTCTGACTTATTTTTGTAAATTTGAAAAATAGACAATAAATAATTGTTTAAATAAGAATGTACTGTTTTTAGAAAATTTGACTACTTCAAATAATGATAAGCAATTACATTTAGATCATAAAGTATTATTATTTCTTAAATTTTTGGAGATTATATAATTGTTTAAATAATTTAAATTTTCAAATAAATAAATGAATAAATATGACGAAAAAATGTTGTTTTTTTTAAATATTTTACGTTCCCGGTGCTCGTCAATGTTTTTTTAAAGTTACCTTGCAAGAAATTTGAATGGAAACAATATTAGAATGAAAAAAATTTCTCTTAAGACTATTTTTATGGATATTATAAACAAATTTAATAAACAAAAGCTTTATCCAAGCATTTGTCTTCAAGAAATTCGTTTTTTCGTTGTCAATTTTTTAAAACTAGGAATCTCATGATAATTTCAGAAATATCATAATTTTTGATAAATTTTAGAATTTTGTCAAACAAATTTAATAAACAAATACATTACTCGAGCAACGGTTTCTATTTTGGTTAAAGATTTATGTTTTTCTCTTGAAAGTTCTTCCAGCGAACATTAAACTATTTTATAGAAAATAAATTTTTTTTCTAAAAAATTTTTTGTTTAAATACTCATTTTTTAGATTCAGTATTAATTTCTTAGGTTAATAATTTACCAAATTTTTTTGAATATTATAAAAGTTGGCTTAAATGTTTTTTTTTTAGTGAGTTTAAGAGATATTCAAAAATTTTAAATCGATTCAAAAATAATAAAACTTGTAAAAATTGTTGAAGAATTAAAAATAAAAATATAAAAAATTTTTTATGTTCCTATCCGGATTTAT
>JAAAKG020189232.1:0-24872 GCA_010014905.2 Druon quercuslanigerum | reverse complement strand
AACAAGAAATAAGGTTTACAATATTTAATATTTATTCACAGTGATTCAATGATACTTAACTCTATTCTCGAAATCCTAAACATGATACTCGCGTTCCACAATCGACTTTTTCTCTGCAGTAAGAAGAAAAATGGTAATTGTAACAAAAACGTTTCGTTAAAATGTTCTTGTCTTCACAACATAATTTAAGTTGCTAACTAAGCTTATTTTTTTGGTACAATTCAAGCTTTTGCTAAATTTCATTTTTTATGATGAATTTAAAAGTTTTGAATAAGATTCTACAGGGTTACCCAGGAACTGTCGACTGGGTCTGACGGACCCGGCGCAAAAATTGATTTTTCTCGATACTCTCCACAATTCTCCGATTAAGAACTTCTTTCCTTTTTCATGTAAATTCACCTTATGTTTATACTAATTGACCGAAATGATTTGGCTCATCTGTGACGAGAGAGGCTCAAAGTTATAGTGTCCATAATGAGCATGGGTCTCATAGGTCCAAGTGTGCCGTTAGGAGTTTAGTTTCTCGAGGTCAGTGAATCGCTGTTTTAACGATTGTCAAAAATTGTTGTATTATAAACATAAAAAAAAACACTAATAAATATCATTTTTATAATATTTTCAAGGTGCAAGTAAGATATATTTTGCGTAGTTTAAAAGACGTGGGAAGTTTATTACTAATTCATGTTAATCCTCACGATATAATTTCTAACGAGGATGAGGAAGTTAACATTTCGAAAGGATCAGCGAGTTTCTTATCTTCTACTAAATTTTGTCTTTAAAATAGTATTTTTTAATAAAAACTCATTAACGTAAATAAATGTTTACTTACTTTCATTTTAGTAATTTTATCCTTGGTTTTACATTTTTCCCCTTTTGTGAAATCAGTTATTTTCATATTCCGCCCAATAAAGACACTTTTCGAAAAGAATAAGTTCAAGGGATATTTTGCTTTAAATTTCAGTATATTTTCTTTAAGGTCTCACTTTAATTTTTCAAATTGGAAAAAAAATGATAACATGGAATTTTTTGTTGTAAAACATGATTATTGGCCACTTTTTCCAGTTGTTTCTAACGGTAAACAAGTTTTTAAATATTTTTTATTTATTTAAAATTTTCCAATAAAGTTTGTCTCTAATAAAGAAACCCTAAACTATACTTAAAAAAGTCTAATTTAGAGAATAAGGGGGGCGTAACAATTCACGCGCAAATTTGCCCAGGTACGGTTGTTGAAAGTTTACAATTAGGATCTAAGGTTAAAGAAATAACTATGCGTTTAAGCAAAAAATAGCTCTGAAAAATTTTGTTAATATTTTTTATTTAAAAAGTTCTGCATTTCAATATTTTTTTGTATCACGCATAGTTTGGTCTGCCTTCAGGCAGAGTCATCAGGGGCGGGCAGGAAGGTAGAGGCAGGCAATCTTGCCCAACGTCTAATCCGTTTTTATTAATCTTATTACGTTTTTCTTGCCAATATTTATATGAAATTAATTTTTTGTACTTTAAATATTCTGTTTAGAATTTTAATAATTTATTCATTTTAGCATATTTCATTACTTTATGCTTTTCTTAATTAAAATAATATTTAATTTTCTTCTTCTATTTTTTTATACATTTTATTCGCTACTACTTCTTTAGATGATATTGGATCAACACTAATTTGGAAGTAGGTACGGAAGTCTTTAAAAAAATTAAAAATGCATAAAACATTTCGAAAGAAGAAGAAAATAAAATCAGATTTATAACTATAGCCCATTATAGCCTTGCTAAGACTTACTAAAAGTTGACATAAGAATGAGTATCACATTGAACAAAAAAAGCGGAATAAAAATGGATAAAATATAAGTTTCTTGAAAAATTAGAAAAAAATGAACGAAATATCTAGTCCAGCTTTTCCAACGAATATCTCAGACAGGAAGGATTGAACTCATCTCCCTTTTCAGATTCTCCAATCAAGTTTTCATTATTTTCGCTATTGGTCCTAAAAAATTGAGCAATCAGCCGCGGCGTGAAATGCAGATAAATAGATGAGGAAGTTATTAAAAGTAGAAAGAATAAAGACGATAAAAGGAAATGAAATGAAGAAGGGCTTTAATTGATTTACAAATAGAAAAGTTAAACCAAATTTGTATCAAATAAATGACTCGAAATATTATATCCTTTATTATCATTTGTCGACGTTCCGAGCAAAAACTTTTCTCATCAGGACAGTCACTTTATTAAAAAGTCCCTTTTAAATCACAGGTTTACAAAATATTATGTTAGTAAAACATGTTAGGTTCTATATCTCAATCTCTTTTTCTCATGAGTCTGTGAAGAAAAAATAATAAAAATTGAATTTAAATGTGGAATTAAGTAAAATAAAAAATTGTTTAAAATCAAGGTTAAGAATTTGAGAATAGCGTATATTTAACGACTTAATGAAATCACTTCTACCACATTGTTAATGAATAAAACCAATCATCTTTACTGATACAAAAAATACAATGATGTCACATTTGCTAATTCTTTTTTTTTTTCATGAAAAATTTCGCCAATTTAAAACATTATAAAAGAATAACTGTCACAAACCAAAGTTAAAAAAATAGTTTACATATAAAAACAATTGAAAATACAAATTAATTTAAGTTGAAAGTTAAGTAAGATCAAGATATGAAGTTAAATTAATTGCATTAACTTGATATACAAAATAAATCAAAAACTTTAAAATAAAATGTTATATTTTAATTATATTTTAAAAAGTTACACTGCGGTAAGAGTTTAGTTAAGGTTAAGTTATTAATAAAAAATCAACATCAAATAATTATTCGTTTCTAAAGTTTTCTAAAAAAACTATTATTGAAAATAAATATAAAAAAAATTAAGTTGAAGTAAGTAAGCTAATTTTTAAGCTAATTTAAGTTGCCAATTGAAATTTAATAAATGAGTTTAAAACTTTTTTTAATTGCATAAGTTATATGAGTTAACTATTATTATATTTTTTTCTTTCCTTTTTATTCAAATTATATCAAAAAATTGATTTTTCTATTAAGTAATTTATAAATATATTATGCACTTACTATAGTACAGAATATTTCTGGTTTGTCTGTGAAAAATGCTGCATAGGTTAAACTGTTTGATTACTTTTATTAGAATTAAAGAACACCATGATAAATTCAGGAAAAGCTCCAACAACCAAATTAGTTCTACACTTAATTTAACTATAATATTTATTTATTTTATTATTATTTTTTTTGCGAATCAAAATTTTAAAGAAAGAAACAAAATTAATTAAAGTATTATATTATTCATAATAACTTAAACCTTAACAAAACTCTTATTAGTGTAACTTTCATTGTATAGTCAAAATTATAAATTAATTTTAATTAACTACAATATTTATTTATTTATTTTATTATTATTCTTTTGCTTATCAAAATTTTAAAGAAAGAAAAGAATTAATTTATATACAATTTTATTCATAATAACTTAAACCTCAACTAAACTCTAATTATTGTAACCTTTATAATATTATCAAAATTAAAAATTAAATTAAAAAATATTTAATTTATAAAATTTGCATTTCAATTTAATTTTATTAATTTAACTTCATATCTGGATCTTACTTAACTTTCAAATTGAATTAATTTTTATTTTAAATTGTTTTTGAATATATAATTTTTTAAACTTTTAGTTGTGAAAATAAATCTTTTGTAACGTCTCCAATCGGTGAATTTTTTTATTCTTAAAAAAAATAAAAATTGAAAAATGTTATATCACTGTATTATTTAGCTTACAAATTCAGGAAATCTCTTTTCCTCTCTCTCTGCCTTTTGAATTTTATGTGAGAAATGACGCAAAACGTAAGTTTTGTCTCCTTTCACTTAAGGACTAGATTTAATTATAATAAAAATTGATTGAATCCATCAATAGGAGAGGATGAATATAAATAGAAGAGAAGTACATAAAAATAATGTTCAATATAATATTATAGAAATTGATAAAATAAATTAAATTTATAATAATAGTTAAGGATATGAATGTACAAAATGAAATAAGTTAAGAACAATTGCAAATTCATTGGATAAAAATAATGTTTAGTTAAACAGAATAGAATAGAAATGTATAGAATTAAATAGGTTTAGAATATATTGGGAGCGAAAGTTATAGATTCATATATAATTTTTTGCGCTTTTTTATATTTTAATACACTTACACTTTTTAAAAACCTACTTAAAATTACTAGACGTATCTGACTAAAAAAGTGCTAGTTCTTTTAAACCGAATTTATGGTTAATATGACTAAGTAATTCTAGTTGGTTAATCCTGGTTGATAAATTCTAATTAAAAATATCCTGGTTAAAATTTCTGGTAACAGAAGTGTCGCGGTTTTGTATTGATTTCCAGAAATAAAGTCCAATTATTGAACAATCGCGAATTTTTTATTGTATTTTAAGTTATTTAACTATAAATAATTATATTAAACTATCAATTTAGTTTTATTATAAGAAAAATTGCACGTTATCTGTCTAAACACCAGTGATACAGGAAAAATTTGAAACCAAGCACATATTTTTTGGGTGTCTTTGAAAAATATTTTCTAAAATATTAATGTTGTAGACAATAAATAAACAGAGTAAAGTGATCAAGTAATCTGCATGTATATTATGTAAAATTACGAACAAATGTCTTAAAAAATAGTTTTAAAAAGAGAACGCATCAAGGATATGCTACTTTTGCTTCGAGTGTTGTATATATCGTCATTGATTAATACATAAATATATCCACATATGGATTATAGAGAGACAAAATTTTAGCGAAGTAGAACATAGTTGCTGCACCCTGTTGTCGGAAACTTTTTTTAAAATATCTTCTTTGGGAAAATGTAACATGTGTTCCATGTAATTTTAGAGGAGGTAAGGAAGAGTCCATGAAGGTAGAAGAGCATCGAAATTTAATAGTGGAAAATCGATGTCTACTAGAATATCTGGTTGAGCTTACCAGAAAATCTAGTTAAGTTTACCAGAATATCTGGTTATGTTGACCAGAATGTTGTATTCTTAAGCTACCAGAAAATTTTCTAGTAAAGACTTCTGGTTAAGCTTACCAGAAGTTCTGCTTAAAGTTACCCGAATTTCTGTTAGCATTAACCAGACTTTATAGTAAGGGCATGTATAACACTCTATTATGGTTGAATTAACCAGAATTTGGGTTGGGAAAGTAGGTAAATAGAAAAAGGGAAGAGTTGGCAGGGTGAAGGAGTACGGGGATAAATGTGGGTTGGAGAAAAGTAAAAGATCTTGTAGTATGGTTGGTAAAGTGAAAAGAGCGTAAATAGGTAATGGGAAGGGCGTGGTGTGAGGAAGAGGAGGAAGATGGGGGGAGGGCTTATGAAGTATAGTGAAGTGGAGAAGTAAGGGAATGGAATTAATGGAAGCCAAAAAAATTAAGAAAGTCGGGAGGGAAGTGAGGGGCAAGTGGAGAGGAGTAGAGGAGATGAATGGATACTTTCGGAAAGGATCGGATGGGATCGAATCGAAGAGGACAGAACAGGATAGTGGCCATGCAGAAAGGTGGAATGATAGGGGTAGAGAGGAGGTTTCACCTTCTTAATTGCCATCCTAATGAGCTACGGACCACTTATTTAACTAATTTTTACACGAAAAGTTGTCAATGAAAGGAAAAAATTTCTAATTTAAATTGAAATATATTTTCTACTTAATTCGATTTAAAAATTTAAAGACATTTAGAGAATATCTGAAGATACATAGCAGTTTTAGAAAATAGTAGGCGAAGAGTATTGCGATGGACAGAACTAATGGTTATTCACCGCACAGAGAGTAATTAGAACTTTTTCACGTTAATGCTAAACTGATTGAGAAACGCGGCTTTGGTGCTACGCGTAGGGATGGTAGAGTGAATTCGGAAACGAGTCGAGAGGAAACGAGATTAGGAAGCTAACTTTGTTTGCTCCGGCCAATCAACAAATCCAAGAATTTCTGTTCAATCTAAAGTCTCTCTGTGTTCAGTGCGCAGGAACTTGTAAGCAATGTACACGGAAACCGAAGGGCTCTCAATGGGAAATGTATTAACGTCAACCTAAATCGAAATCCCTTTGGGCTTTCTCCCTCTCACTTATTTTTAAATTTCCTCAGAGGTCGAGATCTAATTAAGATCATCACCTAGTGAGTTAAATCACTCTACTTATTAGAACAAAATTAAATTATTAACATTTTTCTGCTAAAATGAAGCGTGAAATGATCTTGAAACAGATAGTTATTAATTTATCAAAAATTATAAATATTATAAAACTCAGCGTTGCTACCTAGGAAAATTCATAAATGAATGAAATTATTTTTACTTTTGGTTTTAGATGATCCAGCCTTGCGTTCTGCGTGGCACGACAAAGTAACTTTTTTTGGGGCGTATCCAAAAATTTGCTATTACAAGCTTAAAATGCTTGTTTTTTACTTTAAAATTTTTAAAATATTATTGAAATGTTGTTTTATTACGTACCAACTACTAAAATAGATTTGCAATAACCGTTGCTTTTAAAAAAATTATTTAAAAATTGCTTTTTTTGATCTAATTAACCTTACTACAGCCTTACAAAATACATTTCTGTGTAAATTTAACAATTTTATTTCTTGTTAAAAGATAATCTTAGAATCTTTAAAAAATAAACAATTGGGCAGAAAATGTATATGTATGTTTCAGAATTAAGTTTTTTGTTAAACATGTATATTGTTTGTATGAAATTCAACTATCTCGGTAAATAGTTGAACTATTTTGTCATAATTCAGCTTTTTTTGTAAAAAAATTTACCGCGTTGTGTAATTTTGAACTTATTTACTTTGACAAGTTATCTGTTATGGTTAAAATTTTAAATATTTAGGTAAAAATGCATGTACATTGTACAAAAATTCATCTTTTAGTAGAAATAGAATCTTTCTTGTTAAAAATTTATCCTCTTTAATTAAAAATGTAGCTATGTAGTTGCAAATTAAACTATTTTGTTAAAAATGTTATAATATTTTTAAAAATTAAATTATCTTGTTAAATAAAATTTCTTTTATGATAGAAAAGATATTTCTTCTGGCATTAAAATTTATATTTTGGGTGAAACGTTGTACAATTTTATTAAAAAATCGTCTCTTTTGTTTTAAAGTAAAACTATTTTAATGCTATTAGAACTGTTTGGTTTCAAATAATTTCTTTGTTGGAAAAATTCGTCTTTGCGTCCTAAATATTTATACATTTCGGACAAAAATCATTTTTGGGTGAAAATTCAACTATTTTGTAGAAAAAGCAACTTAAATTTACAAAATCCCCGATTAGACAGTGTTTTATATTGAACCCAAATATAATATCAAAATTATTCGTATTAAACCGAATTACTTCTGACTGAATCCACTACAAACCAGACACGGCCCTACACTTGGAATCGCAGAGTCTGCCGTGGACAAAATAGATGTTCTTTTTTACAGAAAATTAAGCGATACGTATTTTTCTGATTTGCAAAAAAATGTTTTTAAAAAAAGTAATGCACATTTAAATTTTTTTTATTGTTTTTCAGCCTCTCTGTATCAAGCCTCTATAACTTTTGTTTTAACTGAGATGTATGTTTATAAAATCAAAGTTAAAAATTAACAAAATGGCTGTGGTTTTTCTCAAAATATTAAAAATGGCAGATAGGCTGCGGAAGGGTGTTGAAGGGAAAGGCAAACTGACGGAGACGTAGGGATGGGAGGATTGAGGTGGAAAGGGAAAGGTATTTTAGAACGAATGTATTGCAGATGTATGAAGTGAGCAGGTTGCATGATGAAGGAAGGAGGGTGTATGAGCCGGTTGAAAGGAACAGCATGGAGAGAGAGAGAGAGAATGAAGCAGGGGAGGAGAGAATAAGAGAGTCAACGTTTAATGGGAACTATGTGTGGATAATATCAAGGGAGAGAGCGTAATATTTGTGTGAGAAAGGAGAGTAAGGAAGTCTTAAGACTTAAAGCGAGAGTAAGATGGTTATGCATGGAGAGTTATAATAGGTTCTGGCTTTCTGGAGAGAATAGGACAAGAAGATGTGTGAATTGTGCAGGAAGGGGGATGGAAAAGTCGAACACTGGTTGGAGGAGTGTGATGAGGTGGTAAAGAGTAGGATAAGAATAGAGGTATTGTTTCATGAAAGAGGGGAAAAAAGGACAGTGGCATGGGTGAAGGGGGTGTTGAGTAAGATGGTGAAGAAGAGATGGAAGGAGGAAGGCGAATGGAGAAGAAAAGATTGTATATACGAGAGGAAGCAGATTTAAGAAAATTGTACACATTGTAAATAGTAGATAAGGGTTAGGGATTAGCTGCGGAGGTAGAGGCTGGCAAGGCAAGGCAAAGAGCGAGAAAATAGCGTCATGCGTGAGAGGCGAGAAAGTAGTGACATGCGTGCAAGGCGATGCGAAGCGAGGAAGGCAAGGTCGGCTAAGAGATGATAAATTCTGTAAAAATGGAAGTGTAAGCAAGTAATTTTTTGAAGTCCAGCAGACTGAAAAATAAATGTTTATCTATTTTCATAGTGTACAAGAAAATTAAAAAGTTACATTTTTAGAAAGAAAAAAATTCTCCGGCCACAAAACTGGTCCAGCCCGCATGATACTTATAGCATCATCAAAGTGCGAGTTAAGAAAAAGTTGGTAAATAATTTGAAAACGGGTTTTTTAAGATAATAGATTATCAATAATAAATGCCTCAATTAGATCAAAAGTGATAGAGGTTTAAAGAAAAAAATCGTTATTTAAAACAAAACAAAGCACCAAACTCAAATACATGTAACTTATTACAATTTTTTTTCTGCAATTAAAAATAAAACGGGTTAACTAATTATTATTTAAAAAACAAGATATTTCATTCCCGAGAGATTATGCGATTTCAAGAGTAGGGTTCTTCCACATTTGAAGTGAACTCGGTATTCTGCTTTCTGCCCTATTCTGACAGCAATCTGGGCTGTAAAGTCTGATCTTTTAGTACTTTAAATTATTCTTGATTTATTACAAAAAATAAAGTTCAGCACACTGTCGTGTACACAAGTTGGCAACCAAAATGGATTAAAAAACGTACAATAAATATGAAATCGTCAAAGGGGGTTGGGGGGGGGGGTTATTATCGCAGAATTGGTAACTTAGTTTACGGACTGTTCATGGTATCTGCTCTCAAAAATTCATTTGACAAATTGGCTTATAAATAAGTTCATTTCAAAACATGGTCCACGTGATTGTCTGGCACATGCACTTAAGGATTGAAAACTGATTCTGGGCTGGAGTTTCGCTGAAACTTTAACCTTTCGTTTTATGTAGTAAATGAAGGGAGACGAGGAGAGTGAGAGTGAGTGATGAAGAAAAGATGAGAAAGAAGGGAGGCTGGACGTCTTACATGAGGAGAATAGCTGGGGGTGGCTGTAAGTGAAACAGGGGGTTGGGTATATCCGGAGGTTGAATCGGAGGAGAATGGACCACCTCCTGTTATCAGCTTGGAGCCAGCCGCCTTCCCAAGCCGACAAATTACTACATCCCCACCCCCAAGCATTGCTCCAAATCAACCCATAACACCCCTTACGTCTCTACCCTCTTCTTCCACTTTGCACAAGACCACCAATGGCTCGTTGCCATTCTCTCGGTGGGTGTCAAGCCCAAGGTCGTTTTGTGGCCATTAACACGTCGCTGGAGTCTAGTTATCAACAAACAAGCAAATTGTCTAATTGCTCATCCAATACAAGCAATAGAAGATAACGATTTACGGACCATAATTTCAATAATGCTGAAGGGTTAAGTTATTATCCAATCCAATCATTAAAAAGCGCATAGCACAATTTTCAATGAAATCTCGTCATTATCTCGAAATTATTTAAAACAATTTTAAACTATTGTTGTCGAAAAACCCGGGTTATTGATTAAACGATTTTTGCTTTTTTTGCCGCTTAAAAAAGTCTGCCAACTTCAGGTTTATTAGTTACGTAAGACTATCTAAATAATAATAACCAATGTAAAAAGGTGTCAGCATTTTGCCATACGAAATGTAAATAAAAAAGCTTTTCAAGAATTTTAAAGGGATAAAGATTTCAAACGATTTTAAATTATACGATAAAAATTCTAAAAAGAATGGGAAAGATTTTCAAGCAAAATATTTAAAATGGCAAGATTGCAACGATTCATAAAATATACAAAATTTGGAAATAAAAATTTTAAAGTTTCTCAAGGATTTTGAAAGGATTCACAATAATAAAAAAATTATCTTAGAATTCATGAGAAAATTTTAACTAATTTTTTTATTTTGAAAAATTAATTTCAAGAGAATATTTAAAAACATTTTAGAAGGCTTATGAAATATTTCTAAAATAATTTTAACAGATTCCAGAAGATGTAAAGGCTACTTTTGTAATTTTTCAGAATTTTAAGACATTTTTTGAAAAAATTCGAATAATTTAAAAAGATATTTAGAAGGTATAAAATTTTTGAACATAGTTTTAAAAAAATTCCTTGAAATTGGAAAG
Organism: Druon quercuslanigerum; assembly: GCA_010014905.2. Classification (NCBI taxonomy): domain Eukaryota; kingdom Metazoa; phylum Arthropoda; class Insecta; order Hymenoptera; family Cynipidae; genus Druon; species Druon quercuslanigerum. The sequence goes on along the minus strand of JAAAKG020189232.1, from coordinate 14,365 downwards.
TTTTTCAAAATTTTTTAAGCCAAATTTTAATTTTGCAGATTTTGGAAAACTTTGAAAGCTTTTAAAGAAGTTTAAAAGACTTTAAGAAAATAACAAATTTCCTTATAATTCCTGAGTACATTTAAAACTGATTTTTCATATTTAAAAGAAATTTTGAGAAAAAATTCACAAAGATTTCAAAAGATTTTAAATAATTTTCTAAAATTTCGAAAAATAATGAAAAAGATTTTCAAGCAAAATATTTCAATTAGCAAGATTTCAAAATCTAAAAAAAATTAAAAAGCCTTACGGAAATAATGTTACGTCCTAAGAGATGTGAATTACCTTGTATTTTATTTTACTCAATAAGGTTCCTCATTTTAGATTCTAATTAACAAACTAGAAAGCTAGGATAAGGATAAATTTTATTTATTATTATATATTGTTTATTATTATAATATATTGTTATTATTATATGTTGTCCATTATCTGCATTCTTTTTCTAAACCCTGTCTGATTCGGTGGCTCTATCTTTTTCTCCTCAACTTCTTTCTTCAATCTTTCCGACAAAACAGTTACATATACCTTATACAGTGTTGGTATAAGAGTAACACCCCTATAATCTTTGATCTCCTCTCCTTCGCCTTTCTTCACTATGGGTATCACTACTCCCTCTCTTCATAACTCTACCTACCCCTCTCCTCTCCATACTCGAGTACACATTATCCAAGCCTATTCCTCTAGTTCTATCCCTCCATATTTCCATGCTTCATTTGGAATCTCGCCTATACCAGGTGTCTTTCCATCCTTCATTATTCCTAACACCTTGACTATTTCTTCCTTTGTTATGTCCTCTTCCTCATCTCTTTCTCTACCATATTTACCTCTGTTCCTAACTTTTGTCTCTACTTCTCCTACCAAATCCAAAAAATATTTTTTCCATTCTACTATTTCAATATCTTGGTTTACTCTTTACTTCTTCTTCTTTCTCTATTTACTACCTTTCATAAATCTTCTTCCGTCCTAGCCTTCTCCGCCTCTTCCTTAAACCTTGTATTCTCATCCTCTTTCTTTTGATCACACAATTCAGAATACTCTTTATTTTTTCTCCTATATTCTTTTCAATTACTTTTTTCTTTACTGCACTATCTTAATTAATTTCTGACCTCCTTCTTTTTCTCTTTACAATCCTTATCCCATCCACTTCTATTCCTCTCTTTACTAACTTCATTTTCGTTTGTGCACCCTAATCCTATTTTTACTTCTCCTATCATTTTTTTCATCTCCTCGTCCACATTTTCCTCTCCCATTTTTATATTATTAACCTTTTCTCTAAACTGTTCTTTTCCTTGCCTTGGCCGATCCCCTTTTCCTAAACTAAAAAGTAATGTAAAAAGTTATCTGGAAGCTTTTAAAATAAAAAAGTGTTATACTTATTGTAGTATTTAAGTAAACATTCAGATTACTGGATAAACTATTTCAAATTTTTCAAAAGAAATAATTCTTTAACTAAAATAAATATGAATTTCAGACCAAAACATATGAAATTTTAACAAAAACGTAGTGATCCCCAAATAATAAAAAATAAATTTCCACAAAAAAGTTTAATTTTTAAACAAAGATGTGAAACTTGTTACTTAGGAAGATCAACTTCTACCAAGAAAAGGGGAATTTTTAATCAAAATGCGTTGAATTTTAACTATAAAAGATAATTTTGCAACCATAAACTGAATAGCTAAACTTGTAATTTAAAATATAAATGTTTAATAAAAGAGATGCCTTTTCAATTCAAATGATAAAGTATTTGATTGATATAGTTACATTTTAATTTAAAAGGACAAATTTTCAACCAAATAGATTAACTCATACCTAAAAAGATGCATTTATATGAAAATGCACGGATAATAAATTAAAAAAGATAAATGTTAAACAACAAAATTTTTAAAGAAATTATTGGGGTATCAGATAAAGTGATGAATTTTTAACTAAAATAGTTAAATTTTAACCCACATTTTGTTAAAAAATGAATTTTTAAGAAACAAAATTTCCACAAGATAGTTTAAGCTTACACTGAGATAGAACAATTTTCCTTAAAGGAAATTAATTTTCAATCAAAGCAGAAACGAATTTTCAACAACGTACGTCATTAAACAACGAAAAAAATGAATTTTGAATTAAAATGATTGATCTTTAACCGAAAAAGAAATGTTAATCGAAGAATATAATCTTTGATATTCAAACCAAAATAAAGTTGAATTCAATAAAAAAGACAGCTTTTCAACCTGACTTGAATTTTCAGCTAATGAAAATTTTGCAGTCAACAGTGAGAAAAATGGCTGAAAAGGTGTTGAATTTTGAAGAAAAATATAATTTTTGAGAAAATGGTTAATTACAGTAATATAAAGCTACTTTTACAAATAAAGGGTCGTTGTTATTTATTCATTGTCATATTTCAAAAAAAATTTCCTGGCTTTAAAAGTATTCCGTGACATTTCCAGGTTCCACAGGTTATCCAGGTAGGGCCATAAGAGACCAAAAATTAAACCTTGGTATAGTACAACAAAATTTTAAGGGTGGAATGGAGGCTTGGAATTTTTATATCATTACGGAACAAGTCTGTTCAAGATCTGGACAAGAAGATTACCTACTTATACACTTGTATCAGTTTTTGTAGCTGGAAAAAAAGGGAACTTCTTTCTCAGGGTTATTTTTTGGACTTGATATAGAGCCTAGAAATGTTATTTTGCACTTAGGGGTGGTTTTGGAGCTCATTCGAGCTGGAAACAGAGATTTTATTCTCAGAGGTAATTGTTGGGGTAGAGCTAGAGCTTTAAAAGTGAATTTTACACTTAGAAGTCGTTTTCCGGAATCAAAAAAAATGAACAGGGACGATTTACTTGGGGAATTTACCAGAAATATCGATATTAATTATTAGAAGATTTATAATTTTTATACAATTTTAACTTCTGTTATCACTTTTTAAGAGAAATCTGTCAGATTATCATTGATTCACTATCTTCAGTTTGCTTAGCGTTTTATACTACAAATAGTTTCTTTAAACAAAAAATCATTCGATTTTAAAGAAGATCAACAAATTTTGACCAATTTTAGATAAGTTTTGCGTTTTTCGTTGAAACTCGATATATATTCCAAAGAAGATATCCAATTTTTGAATAATGTTAGGTTACGTTAACATTTTTAACAGAAATTGGTTATTTTAAACTAAATTTATTATGCTTTGTGTTTTCCTTATAAAATTGCTATTGGTAAAAAAGATCATTGGTTTTTAAGGAATATTGGCAATGTTTGAACAACAATAGGGTGTATTAACGTGTTTCAATGGTTCGATGAAAAGAATTGTCCTTGCTTTTCTTCAATTATATCGTGAATGGCGTAGCCGCGTAACCATGGGTGAGTGCCCCAGGTTGTTTTTGGTTTATATTTTAAAGGTAATTTCCCATTATTAAAGGATGTTATAGGATATTACATATAGTATATTTAATGTTCAATAAGTATTAAATAATGGCTTTTATATGGGAACAGCAGCTAACTGTACTTCCACCATTGGGGCATTCACCAGTCTATCTTTTAATTCCTGCACTAGTCATAGTGATCTGTAATCAATGAAACATGTATATAATTTTCAACTATACTGTGTCTTAACTATACATAGACCTTTAGATTTTTTGCTTCCTCTCGTATAAATTGAGGACTTTTAGACTCATTTTCATTCATCTTGCTGGACAGCTGCAAAACCGCTTGTGAGAGTTTATTCGTTAGCTAGAGTGCTTTCCACATCAAATTGATGTTTCATTCTCATTCCTTCTGAAAGCTGTTCATCCTATTGTGACGCATTTCCAAATTCATTGGGCAGAAATGCTTCAATTTTTTTTGCATGATCAAGCAATAAATATTTTTTTTCAATTATTATATTGACTGGATCCACAGTTCACCGCATTTTTGTGACAGAACGGGACTGATTTAATTCTTCAGAACGGTATCAGTACGGCAATCAGTATTTAGTACGGAATCAGTATGGTAAAGCCCTTGGACTGCAGTGCGTCTTTCAGATCGGGAAACCCACAGTCAATGATAATTTGTTGCGTTCATTAATTATTTGACACAAACGATTCAGATCTTTTAGAAGACAAGGGAACCTTTTCTTGGCCTGGGTAAGATTTTCACTAGTGCTTGTATTACAATTCGGGTCTGAGAGTTACACATTGACTTTAGCATTTCACACAATTTGATAAAATTTTGCCCATGTTAAACCTTTGAGAAGATTGATTTTTTCTTTACATAAAGAAAACTCTTTAACTTTGTTAAGAACCAAGATGTACCATACACGTTTAAATAAATCCGATAGATCTGAATCTTTAAATTTTTCCCAAATACAAATTTTTTTTTTAACATAGGATTGCACGCGTACCTGTTTCGGAAAAATTGTCAAATGCTGTGCCTTGTAATAAACAGTATTCATGCGTTTTGACAGTCCTTTGGACTTGAATGCGAATATGCTCACAATATTGGCCTACTTTATAATTTATAATGCTTGTTTTGAATTATGTATCTTTGTCGCTTGATTGTAAAGAATCATCGCTCTCAAAACTGTTCTTTCATTACCAGGAAATCAATTACCACCATTCAATGTTTTTCTTTTGTAAGGAAGACGGCGACAGGACAAACATAGAACTTCAATGAGGACGATACTTTTTCAAAAGTAAGGAGGAAAGGAATTTGTCTCTTTTGCAGACTACTATTTTTTATGCTTATGTATATTCTTAGTAAACTTACTGCAAGAACACAGTCACCTAATGCAAGAAACTTGTAGCCTGCTTAATTCTCGGACCTGCTTAAATTCTCAGTATATAATTTACACAAAACAATATGTATCTCGTAATACAGCCATAAGAAAATTTTTAATAATAAGTACCAGCGAAAATCATACTTCGACGAAAAAAAGGTTCCCTTATACAAGTCTTTTAATATCTTCACAACAACTGGGCGAGCATTAGGCATTAACGGACAATTTTTGCGAACTAGACATACGCAGAAATTATAAAAGATCTATTCGTGAGATTCAGATACAGTCGAATTAGCATTTTAAAAAAATCATCATCGAGATTTCCAATTTTAAACAAGTATAGCTTCTGTTAGGATTTTATACAAAAAATGGTAATTTTAACAATAAATCATTACATTTTAAAGCAGATTAATAAGTTAATAACAATTTCAGGTAACGTTGGCCTTTCAGATCGAAAATAGGTATTTTTATGTAAAGTTAATTGAAATTTGACCAAGATTTATAATATCCTAATAACATATTGGATTTGGTCACACAGTGGGCGGGTACTCAATATCGTATATTGCGTAATATTAGGAAATGGTCAACACGGCTCTGACTGTTTACGTTTAACCGGTCTGGATTTACCACCGAATACCACCGAAGCCATCTTCAAAACCTGTGCATCTATGGGCCAGAGTAGTTATTTCTGTTAAAAATTGGTATTTTTAATTTAAAAAATTACATTTCACAGAAGTTTCATAATTTTTAATAATTTTAGGTTTAGGTAGTGTTGCACAACAGAAGTCGTAAGTTTCTATGAACAATTATTATGTTTAATAATATATATATATATATAGATGTTCACCGAAAATGGGTTATGTCAAAGGAAAATTATTACATTTTAAAGACGATTATACAATTGAACCTCTCCGGATCAAAATGGGATACGCGTGGATTCAGCCTGAGAAGTATTATCCTGAAACTCAATTTTAAAAATCGTACAAATGTCAACTTTAGTAACTGATTCTCGTAGAGAATTGTATGGCGCATCTTTTTTTATTTTGTTAAAATTTGTAAGTTTTAAAGTTTTAAAATAATATGGTAAAAAATAGTTTTTTTAAAAACAAAAAATTTCAATCTTTTTTCCCTTAATTTTTCTTGAAGACTTTTTAGAAATCATGAATTTCAACCTTCAAGCGGTTCATTTATCGAGCGAATTTTAAGCAACGGAAAACTTACAGTGACAAAGTTGTTGATTGAGGTTCAAAGAAGTTTTCTAAAAAGGCTTAGATCCATCGCATTAATGGTTGACAAATTATGAATGTTTTATATTAAAAGCGGAAGTCTTGACGCTGCCCTATGCACGTGCCTCCTTGGCTACGAACGAAAACCCAAAAGTTTTTATGTACTTTTTCTTGTGGAAGATTTGAAAATTTTTGGTAGGTTTGAAAGATCTCTCTGGGATTAAAATATCTTAAACACCAGCTTTCTTAGTTTTAGACTTTGCAATGTATTCTTTTCCCTAAAATAATAGCAGATGATACTATCAAGTGCTTCATCAAAATATTAAAGTAATAACTTTAGGCTACCTTTAAATTATTCAATAAAATGTATTAAGGTAATAAAGAAAGAAATAGTCCTAAGGTATTACATTTATGATAAAAGATTATTAAATTTTTTCTAATAACAGTTATTAATCGTAGCTGATTTCTGGAACATATTTTTAAATTGTTAAGCCACAACTATTCATGCCTATCCCTTTTTCTACCTTGATTCATTTTAAGATTCTTTCTTAAATTAGTAGGGTATTAACTAAAATAAACCTGTACCAAAAATAGTACTTTTGCAGGTATTCTAAGAAATAATCCATTCACTGCTTCTTTTCTTTATTTATAGTATATTTTAGAAGAAAACTACAAACGGTTAATATTTTTGTTTTGGTATCCGACTTGACCTTCACGCCCGCTGCAAGACGTTCGTAACTGAGGAGGCGCGTGCATACGGCAGTAGCATCAAGATTTCCGTTTGTAATTTAAGACTTTTATAATTTTTTAACCATTAAAGCGATTGATCTGAAAACTTTCAGAAAACTTCTTTGAACCTTAATAAACCACTTTGTCACTAAAAGTTTTTCGTTTCTTAAAATTCGCTTGATAAACGAAGCTCTTAAAGGTTGAAATTCATGATTTTTTCAAAGCCTCACAAAAAAATTGGAAATTGAATGAGTTAGCGCGAGTTAAAGTGAAAAAAAATTTAAATTTTTTGTTTTCGAAAAATCTAGTTTTTTCAATTACTTCAAAAACTGTAGAACCTATAAATATTTGCCTAAGGGAAAAAATATTTGTGTTATAATTCTCTGCAAGTACCAGTCCTTAAAATTAACATTAAAACGATTTTAAAAATTGACATTCTGGACAATAATTCTCAGGCTGAATCCACGCATATCCGGAGAGGTTCAATTTATAACAAATTTTCGTGACCTTAGTCAGAGATTTTGGTGAAAAATTATTTATGCATAAAAAAAATTACATGTTTCAAATTCAATTTCGAAAAGTTTCTATGAGAATCTTATAGATAAATATTTCAATGCATACAAAAGATAATAAAACAGTAGATTATTTTTGAAAATAGGTCTGTATTGGCAAATAATATTTTGGAGAATAATATTTTTACAAATCAATATTCATACAACGAATTCTTAGTAGGGATTTTATGAGATTTTTACACAAAAATTTAACATTCATGATCTAGCTTAGCAGAAGATCATCAGGTTTAATAAAAGGTTCACAATGTAAGAAAAGTTATAGATTACGTTCGGATTATTCTACCGCAAATTGGTGTTTTTTTATAAATTTGCAACGGTTTGAGTTTTTTCATATTTTACAAAGATATTATTTATTTATGCTAAAGATAAGATATTATTTTTCATAAATTATACTTGCTTTGAATTTATAACCTTTCGAGATATGTACTATGATATATAAACATTCTTTTTCATTTCCTTTTTGTTTTAATTAAAACAATTCGGGAAAGAAGCCTAGAATCGCGTGCTTCGCGCGCGTGTTTGATTCTAAATAAACTAAAAGATTTTAATCAACAAAAAAGCTGTAAAAATGTTCTAAGTATACGAATCTGATAATCTGTATGCAAGAACTTAAGCTTTTTTATTTTGAATTCAAAAAAGAGGATGTGCATTGATTTTCACGCTTGACGTAAGGAATAGCTTAGAGCAATTATTTCCTTTATAAATCAGCAGCCATACGTTTCAACAACGGTTGGTCTCATTTCCTCTGAACAGTGGAACGGACAGAGGGTTTTATTATTTCGCTCCTTGCTTCTGATGGGCACAACAAAATTTAATTCACATGATTCTTCTAAATTATTAATGATTTTTAAAATTTGTTTTATTTTATCTTTTCCAATTCATTAGAATATTTAGTAATTTCAAGAGAGTTGTAATTAATTCTGCTTACACGCATTATTTCTCTAGTTGTATCTCCCCAACTAAATTATAAACTTATAGTTAATTAATAAACTTTCTAATAACCTAGTAAGAGTAATGAGTTTCTGGAGGTGTATTCTAACTTATATTAATGAAAAACTGTATTGCTAAAAAGATTAATGTATGGTTGTTCGAAAACTAAGGGTGATTTACCCTCCATCTTTTTAAGTTCAATTCAGTTCAATTTATTTATTTAATAATTGATTTAAAAATTATACAACTTGTTGTGAATGCCAATTTTATTAAAAATAAATTTATTAATTATACCATATTATTTTGATCAAGCAATCATTTAAGCAATCCATCTTTGACTGAAAACTGAATGCGCTTAGTTACCAATTCAATTATTAACTTTTTGTCGAGTATTGAACTTTTGTACGTGCAAAGTTTATCAAGTTTTTCAAACTTTTTTTTTACTTAAAGGGTTAACTATTTTGTTGAAAATTAATATTTTTAGCTCAAAATTCGATAATTTGTTGTAAATTTGTCTTTTTGGAGAAAACAATTATGTTGAATTGAAAATTTAATTGCTTGGTTAAACGTTGAAAAACTTGCATTTATGTAACTAAAAAGATAAATATTTTTCTATGAAAGGAAAATGATTTCAAAACATTTTAATATAAGTATAAGTATGAATGCAATAGAAAGGATGACGCATCAATACAAAACACTTTCATTATAATAATATTTTTTTATTTTAAAATATTGTTATTTTATACTCACATACTTTATTTAATATTTAATTTATTAGGTTCATTTTTAAAGCTAACTTTTTAGTTTTGTAAGTTTTTACATTGTTTAATAATAGAAATTATTTTACTCTATTATTCAAATAATGTTTATAAAAATAGTTTAACATTACTATTGTCCTTATAATTTCCTGCGTTGTGCTTTAATATGCTTTCATAATATTATAAGTAAAGTTACAAGGTTAATTATTTACTTTTTTATTATTCGTGAATAAATTGCGATTAATTCAAACTGATGGCATTTGATTCTTTATATTGTTTGATTAGTTTATTATCATAAAAACTTTTTAATTTTAAACAAAAAGTTCTACAACAAACAGTGTCATAATTATTGTAATTTATTTTATAGAATTATATTCTATCTTCTTCATTGCTAACAGTGTCAAAAGCATATTATTGAAAACGTAATTTCAGATTTCTTCAGAAATAAATTACTCAAGAGGACTCTCATACGATTCAAAGCTTTTGTTTAGGAAACACAGTTTTTTTATTGGACCCTGAAGCTCATACAAAGAAACAGCAACTAAACAAAAAATTCAATTTCCAATTAGAAGACATAAATTATCTACCAAAACAGGTAAATTTACACCAGAAGATTTAAATTTTCAAGCTAAAAACTCAAATCTAATAGAAAACGGTTGACATTCAGAGCCGGAAAGAATAATTTTTTAACAACAAACAATGATTTTCAAACCAAAGACTTGAATTTTAACCTTTCACAGATAAAATCTTAATTACATTGTCAGAATTGTCAGTTTTGTCAGTGGCGAATTGCATTTTTAACCAATAATTAGTTGAAGTTTTAGGCCAAAAGGAACAACATTTCAAATATATTTAAAATTTTAACCTACAGAGATAAAATATTAATTAAATGTATATATATTTTAACGAAACATTATGAAATCTATTAAAAAACAATTAGATTTTCAATTAAATAGTGAAATGTGTAAGCCAAAAGACGCGATTTTCAGAAGACAGTTTAATTTAAATCCAAAAAGAAGAATTTTCAAAACAAACAATAAAGTTCAACAACAAAATTAAATATTGAACAAAATAATCAATTTTCCAACAAAAAATTTTAATTTTCCATAAATAACAAAAATAAATTTTTTACAAAGAAGTTTAACTTTGATCCAAGTAGTAACATATTTAATAGAAAAAGATTAATTGTGAACAAAAAAGTATGATAGTTGATATTTCCAAAAAAAAGACCTTCATTATGAATAAAAACAGTCAAATATACTAAAATCTGAAGGAATGAGGACAAGTGTAATAGTTCATATTTGTAGAAAAAATTATTTTCGTTTAAAAGAAATAACAATCGAATTCAGCCCAAAAATACAAATTTTTAAAAATATAATTGAGACCTCATCCAAATCTGATTAATCATAAGCAAGTTGTACGTTTAATGATAAAGGTTGAATTTATTTAAAAAGAGATAAGTTTTTGAGCTCGGCGGACTGATTTTTTAAAAAACGTTTCATATGAACTAGAAAATCATGTTTGACAAGAAATTTAATTAAAACCAAACAGTGAAAATTTAAGCTTAAAATGGTTCATTTAAAACAACAAAAGTTGAATTTTATATTAAAAATTGATCCTAAGCAAAAACGAAGAAATTTAAACGAGATAATTAAATATTCGACAAAAAGAAGATTTTGCAACGAAATAAATCTTAAAGCAAGTTCTGGAGTATTTAAACTGCAAATGATCAGTTTTTAACACATATATATATATATAAATAGTTGTATTTTTAGTTAAAAAAATTAATTTTCGACCAAAAATATCAATTTTTCAAAAAAATAGTTTAATCTTCTACCAATAAAATCAACATTTAACAATTTGTTGGTCTTTCAACTAAAAAGAGTGAATTCTTGACGAAGAGCAGTTTCATTTGTGATAAAAAAGAGGAAATTCATACTAAACAGATGAAATTTTAAGCCAAAAAGGCAAATTTTTTCAAATCTGTTGAATTATTAAGGAAAAAAGACAACTTTTCTGCAAAACATTTGAACTTCCACCTTGGAAACATGTGCACATATTTCTAGGAAATAGTTACATTTTCAAATTAAGGGATAGATCTGTAGCTAATAAAATAAATCTTTATCTAAGTTGTTCAACTTTCAACCCAGAAATTAAATTTTCAGTTCAAGAAGAATGATTTTCTTGCAAAAAGATGAATTTCCTACATACTATACATAATTTACCACATATTTTTTTAACCATGTAATGAAACTTTTAACTAAAAACTATCAAATTCATAGAATTTGTTAACTCACAGCTAAAACAATTAATTTTTAACAAAATATTTAAACCTTTAACTAAAAAAATTAGTTTGAAAAAGTTGTACATCTTTACGCGAAAAAAGGTAAATTCTCAATCAAAAATGTATCAGTTAAATTTTGAACTAAAAGCAACTAGCGCTTAGTCAAAAATGGATTAGTTACATTTTCAGTTGATCAAATTAATTCATAGCTGAAAATACGGTTTGTAACAAAATAGTTCACTTTTAAACGAAATAGTAGAAAAGTTTACAAAAATAAATAAATTTCAATCAAAAAGAATTAATTTTAAGCGTGTGATAGTCACTCAAATGGTATAGTGATTGTCTCAAATTCCAGCACTGCAACCTTGATAGCCATACTGGCGTGGGAATACTATTCCACAAATACCGTACAGATTATAATTAAATCAATAGTCTAGTTGTTAATGTCCCTGGCAGTTGATGCTACTATGATTCAAGGGGAAAAAACGAGAAAAATAAGAATTTGCTCAAAAACTGGTAAAAAGGTCAATTATTTAAAAAAGGAGTAGAGAGACCGTTTTTTTCGGAAACTAAAGCCTGTTCAAAAAACATCATCTAATTTAATACCAGATAGTAAAAAAATCCCTACAATGAATTATGTGCTTATATTATCAAAATGAAATCGAAAAAAATATTTTGAACCAAATAGGACGGGGTGTCATCGTATTTGTGACATCGCGGGTGATCCTTCTTATTCAGTGAAAATATGAATTCAGAAGAATTGTTCTTTTATGTTTTTATGTTTGTTTCTTATATAGACTCAGAATATGTTGGTTTTTGTTGTTTCTTTTGTTTAGGTTTTTAGTATTCTTTATGAATTGATTTCCATTATATCAAATAAAATAATAAGTAAAAACTACTTTTGGTGAAATTCATAAAATAATGCATTTCTTTTGGAATCTAGTTTAAAATTTGATCGACATGTGTCAGGTTAAGAGTGGTCTAGGTCAGGATGAATTAGTGTCGCTCGTAAAAATTTAGTCCTTTATCTTTTTATAAAAAGGGTAAACACTACAACTTTTCTCTCGCATTCTCCGTTTCTATTTATTCTCTCTCTCACTCTTTCCCTCTCTCTCTCCTTTTCTTAATATATATTTTTCTCTCTATTCCTCTCGTGAAAATCTGGCAATCTCTAAACATTCTTTTCTAATTTTTAGATTGGAAAATAATCAATTTTTTCAAAAATAATTTTATGCAAAGGAACATGAAAAAGATTCAATCATTAAAAAATAGATTTCCAAACTATCTAACTTTCCGGCTTATCAGAGACATAAATATCAATAGAAAAGAAAAAAGAGGGAGAAAAAGGGAAAGAGTCAACCGAAAACGAACCTCTCACTCTTTCTTTTTCTCCGTCTTTTTTATACAACTTGGCCAGTTTCAACCTCCTCATCAGAGAGTAATTTATAGGATAAACTAAGGTATAAAACAAAAAGATGATGCAACCTAAACAGAAAATATTTCAATGGATATTCTCTGAGAAATGATTAATTCCAATATAGTCTATATGTTTATTGAGAAATGGTTCATTTTTAATCAAAAAATTAACAGTAAATTACATATATCCAATTAATGATTCTATCCCATACTTTACTGTATCTTAAGAGATTCCTTTTCAAATTAATGGCTTTATCCCCTTCTCTCTTTATAAATAACATCTCCATAAATTCCCTCTTTTTTTATTTCTCGCATGATAAAGGATCTTAATATCGTTCCAATTAAAGTAATGATCATGTGTAATTTTATGTCTTGAGAGGACAGAGTGATATGTAGGACTTCTATTAAAGTTCTTTTCATGATCTTCTTTCCAAAGTCTAAGTGTCCTTTGTGTTTGCCCTATATACACAGCATCACAGTTTTTGCAATTTATCTTATATATTACATTCCTCTTATCTAGCGTGTCATATGTATCTTTTCCTAATTTTACTATCGTATTGATCTTAAAAGGAATTCTATATATGGTATGTAAACCTAATCTACCTAACATTGATTTCAGGATTTTCAAGTAATTTGTTTGTTATTAATGTTTTTAGCATAATTTATCCTGTCATGCACATGTTTTTCAATAAACTCAATAGAATAATGGTTAAGAAACAAAATTTGTTTACATATGTCTATATTTGTTTCATGAAAAATTGGTTTTGATAACTTGAGAGATCTATCAATTAAGTTTTTAACAACTCGGTTTAAATTAAGGTCATATCAAGAAAATGTAACTTTTCTTCAGTATTAATTCCAACTGTGAATTGCAATCTTGGGTGTATGCTATTAAAAGCATTTAAGAGAGTCTCTACTTTATTCTTATGAACATTAAGTACTGAATCATCAACATATCTGGCATAAAAGTCAATAATAAAATCTATTTTATCAAAAACCTAATTTTCCAAATCTTCCATAACAATTTTAGCTAAAATTTGAGACAAAACAGACCCAATGGGAGTTCCAAACTTTTGTATATAGAAATTATTGTTAAATTTGAAATAGACAGAATAAAAAACATATTTAATAGCATCTAGAAATTGTTTTTTTTTGGGATTTTTTTGTTAATTTTAATCAATTCCCAACGTTTAATTATAGCATTTTCAACTCTTTCATATGGTATGTTTGGGAACATAGCTATTAAATTAAAACACATAAAAATATGATCGACAGGTATTATTGCATTTTTAATTAGTTTTAAAAAAGCATAACTATTTTTTATCGAGTTTTTAGAACTTTTAATTGACTTTTTAATAATGTTGTTTATTAAATATTATAATTTTCTGGTTGGAGACCCTATTGTTGAAATAACTGGTCGTAATGGATAATCAGTTTTATGTATTTTAACAAGGCCATAAGCTAATGAAATATGAGTACTCGTTGTATCAATATCACAACGCGCAATATTATTCCCTAACAATTTTTTAGTTCTTATACTATCTGGGAGTTTAAATGTACATTTTTGAAGCATTTTAGTGCGATTATTTAGAATTATTTGAAAACTATCTTCATCATTAAAAATTTGTAACATTTTTTGAATATAAATATCTTTATGAATAGCTATC
>JAAAKG020189221.1:0-24874 GCA_010014905.2 Druon quercuslanigerum | reverse complement strand
TTACAAAAATTGTAGTTTTTCAAAAAAAAAATTCAAGAAAATTTGGATTAACCGAAAAATAAACAAAAATTTATAAATTGGCCATGACAGTGCGATACGAAATTAAATTAGCTTTTGTTCAAGAAAAGTTATAACCGGATTATAATTGTCTTCTGAAAATCAATTTTTCCATGGACATTTTTGTGCCCTATTGTGCGGCGTTAGCGTAATGGGTAGCGTAACTCACGTGTAATGTGGAGACTGTTGATTTAAAAAGTAATATAAAATTCAATAAGAAATTTAATATCAAAAATGTAAATATTAAAAAATAATTATTAATTTTTAGATGTTTATTTTTGTTTCTCTACTGGTCTAAATCAATATTATTTAAATATTGATAAATCTTTAAGGTTATGAAAAAAATGCCTTTATCTCTGGTGGGATCTGAACTCCGAACCTTCACATTTCCGGACTAATTGCAAAATTATTTTTAAAAAATATTAAGAAGATTTCAAAAATTGGCATAAGATTTCCAAAATTCTCAAAAACGATTTTCGAAGATTTTGAAACAATATTAGGAATAATTCCAGTCTTTTTAACAAAACCCTAAAAGTAAAAATAAGAATAAAATTATAAAACTTTTGTGCCTGAGTGAAAGTTTAACGTCTGCGGTTCTCGTTCGATCCGAGGAAATCTCTCGCGAGCATTAATGCAATAATCCCGAATAATTCAATGAAATTCGCGGCTGTTCCGCTTGTCAGTTAACTTTCAGTGGCTAGGTCCGGCTACAAGGGTGCAAATTAAATGATTCGATTAAAAGCGACGAAAATTAAGATCCGCTTCGAAAACTATAGACGGTAAAAAATATATATCACGTTCGTGAACTGAATTCTAAGCGCGCCTTTCTACCCCTTCCTAAAGGGGTTGCAGCTTGGCGGAAGTTTCGACGAAACTCTCCCAATACTTTCAAGTTGAACAAAAAATACGTAATCTCCTCGTCTTTATTCCTCGCCTAAGTTCATTGAAATTTTATTGTATTATTAAAATAAAGATATTAACGTTGCCCGAAGTTTCCTTCTCGTTTGTGATTCCCAAGTCGATATTAAAACTTCTGCTTCTGATTTCCTTTCCTTTTTAATCTCGTACTAGAATAAATGGAAAATGTATTAATTTTTATCCATTAAGTAATTTTCGAATAAAATTTTCGACCACTCAAAGTTTTGCTAAGTTGTAACAAGATATATTTCTATCTGGATCTTCATAAGTGAACTGCAATATTTTTTGAACAAAAATGTAAATATTTTTTTCAAATATAAATTCATCTGTTTCAGCAGAAATTAAATTTTTGTTGGAAAAAAATAATAAACAAAAAAATAAACCAAAATGTAAACATCGGCCAGAAAAGTTTGATGCAGAATTTAAATAGTTCTTTTTTTGAAAAAAAGTTGGAACTGGATCATAATTGTCTTCTGAAAATGAATTTGCCCTATTGTGCGGCGCTAGCGTAATTGGTAGCGCAACTCACGTGTAATGAGGAAATTTTATCTGTATAGGATAAAATAAAAAATTCAACTATTTGTTAGGAAATTCAACTAATGTTTTAAAAACTGATTGCTCTTCGTGGACCAAATTTGTATGTTTTTAATAGGAATTAAACTGTTTTTTGCAGAAACTTATTTTTTGTTAAAAAATACATATATTCATCCTGAAAAGTCAACTGGAACCTTATTTAGAAATAATTCAACTGGTTAAAAAAAATTACCTTTTTTACAAAAATTGTATTTTTTATTAAAAAATAAAACAAAAATTTTATTAGCCAAAAAAAAAAAAAAAGTTTTAAAATCTGCCAGAAAAATTCGATTCAAAATTGAGTTATTTTTTTTTAATAAGTTAAAATCGGATAATAGTTGTGTTCTTAAAATCAATTTGTCCATGGACGTTTTTTTGCCATACTGCGCGGCGTTGGCGTAATTGGTAGCGCAACTGACGTGTTTTGAGGGTATTTTATCTTTCTAGGATAAAAAAAAACTCATTCTTTTTGTTTGCAAAAATTCGTCTTTTTTATTAAGAATAACATTTTTTTGCAGAAACTTATTTTTTAGAAAAAAATTCATATTATGATCTTGAAAAGTCAACTGTAATCTTTTTTGGACAGACATTCAACTATTTACAATATCAATAAATTTATCTTTTTTGTTGACAGAAATTGTATTTTTTTATAAAAAAATTTAACAAAATTTTTATTAACCAAAAAAATAAACAAAAGTTTTAAAATCTGTCAGAAAAGTTCGATGCAAATTTAAATTAGCTTTTGTCTAAAAAAAAGTTGAAATCGGATAATAATTGTCTTCTGAAAATCAATTTGTCCGTGGACATTTTTTTGCTCTACTGCGCGTAACTCACGTGTACTGAGAAAATTTTATCTTTCTGGGATAAAATAAAAAATGTAAGTATTTGTTAGGAAAATCGACAAATTTGTTAAAAATTTATTCTTTTTGGTGGCAAAAATTCGTCTTTTCTCATTAGGAATACATTTTTTTTGCAGAAACTTATTTTTTGTTAAAAAATTTATATTTTGATCTTGAAAAGTCAACTAGAATCTTTTTTCAACAGACATTCAACCATTTAAAAAATAAATAAATATATTTTTTTTACAGCAACTATATTTTTTTTATAAAAAAATTTAACAAAATTTTTATTAACCAAAAAAATAAACAAAAGTTTAAAAATCGGCTAGAAAAGTTCGATGCAAAATTAAATTAGCTTTTGTCTAAAAAAAAGTTGAAATCGGATAATAATTGTCTTCTGAAAATCAATTTGTCCATGGACGTTTTTTGCCCTACTGTGCGGCGTTGGCGTAATTGGTAGCGTAACTCACGTGTACTGAGAAAATTTAATCTTTCTGGGATAAAATAAAAAATGTAAGTATTCGTTAGGAAAATTGATTAATTTGTTAAAAACTCATTCTTTTTGGTGCAAAAATCTCGTCTTTTTCATTAGAATACAATTTTTTTGCAGAAACTTATTTTTTGTTAAAAAATTCATATTTTGATCTTGAAAAGTCAACTCATAAGATCATAATTTTCTTTTGAAAATCAATTTGTCCATGGATAAAATAAAAAATGTAACTATTTTATAGGAATATCGACTAATATGTTAAAAACTCATTCTTTTTGGTTGTAACAATTCGTCTTTTTTCATTAAGAATAAATTTTTTTGCAGAGAGTTAGTTTTTGTTGAAAAATTCATATATTGATCTTGAAAAGTCAACTGGAATCTTTTTTGGAAAAAATTTAACTTTTGAAGAAAATTACCTATTTCTACTAAAATTGTATTTTTCATAAAAAAAATTAAACAAAATTTTTACTAACCAAAAAGATTAAACAAAATTTAAAAATTGGTCAGAAAAGTTCGATGCAAAATTAAATTAACTTTTTTATTTTTGAAAGCTGATATCGGATAATAATTGTCTTCTAAAAATTAATTTTTGCATGCACGTTTTTTGCCCTACTGTGGGGCGTTAGTGTAATTGATAGCGCAACTCGCGTGTAATGAGGAAATTTTATCTTTCTAGGATAAAATAAAAAATGTAACTTTTTGTTAGATAATTCATTTAATAAGTTAAAACTTATCCTTGTGGGTAGAAAAATTTCGTCTTTTTTATTGAAAGTTTAATTTTTTTGCAGAAACTTATTTTTGTTAAAAAATTCATATTTTGCTCATGAAAAGTCAACTGAAATCTTTTTTAGAAAGAAATTCTACTATTTAAAAAAATCATATTTTTTGAAAAGAAATTGTATTTTTTTAATAAAAAAATTAAACAAAATTTTAAATAACTAAAACAATATACAAAAATTTAAAAATCAGCCATGGCAGTTCGATGCAAGATTCAATTAGCTGTTGTTTTTTGAAAAAAGGTTGAAATCGGATAATAATTGTCTTCTGAAAATCAATTTGTCCATGTACGTTTTTTGCCCTACTGCGCGGGGTTAGCGTAATTGGTAGCGCAAATCACGTGTGATGAGGTAATGAGGAAATTTTATCTTTCTAGGATAAAATATAAAATGTTACTACTTTTTTTAGATAATTTAACTAATTTGTTATTATCTTATTCTTTTTGGTGAAAAAATCGTCCTTTTTGATTAACACAAAATTTTTTTTTAGAAACTTGTTTTTTGTTAAAAAATTCATATTTTGATATTAAAAAGTCAACTGGAATCTTTTTTGAAGAAAAATTCACCTATTAAAAAAATACATATATAAATTTATCTTTTTTTTACAGAAATTGTATTTTTCAATAAAAAATTAAACGAACTTTTGATTAACCAAAAAAGTAAACGAAAGTATAAAAATCAGCCAGAAAAGATCGACGAAAAATAGAATTATCTAAAAAAAACTATTAAAACTGTTTAAAAAAAAATTACCTTTTTTACAGAAATTGTAGTGTTTTACAGAAAAATCAATTTTTCCCTGCTTGTTTTTTGCTGCACTGTGCGGCGTTGGTGTATTGAGAAAAATTTATCTTTCTGGGAACAAATGAAAAATAGAACTATTTTTTAGGAAATTAAACTAATTTGTTAAAAACTCATTCTTTTTCTTAAAAAAAATTCGTCTTTTCGGATTAAGAATAACATTTCCTTTTGCAAAAACTTATTTTTTGTTAAAAAATTCATATTTTGATCTCGAAAAGTCAAATGGAATCTTTTTTTGGACAGACAATTAACTATTTAAAAAATAAATAAATTTGTATTTTTTTGATAGGAATTGTATTTTTTTAAATTAAACAAAATTTTTGTTAACCAAAAAAATGAACAAAAGTTTAAATATTGGCGACAAAAGTTGTATGCGAAATTAAATAAGTTTTGGTTTAAAAAAAAGTTGAAACCGGATAATAATTGTCTTCTGAAAATCAATTTGTCCGTGGAAGTTTTTTTGCCACACTGCGCGGCGTTGGCGTAATTGGTAGCGCAACGAACTTGTACTGCGAAAGTTTTATCTTTTTGGGATGTAATAAAAAATGCAACTATTGGTCAGCAAAATCGATTAATTTGTTAAAGGCGCATTCTTTTTGGTAAAAAAATCGTCTTTTTTCATTAGGAATAAAATTTTTGTGCAGAAACTTAATTTTTGTTAAAAAATTCATATTTTGGTCTTAATAAGACAACTAGATTTTTTTTTGGACAGACATTCAACTATTTAAAAAATAAATAAATTTATCTTTTTTAACAGAAATTTTAGTGTTTCATAGAAAAATAAACAAAATTTTATTAACTAAAAAAATAAAGAAAAATTTAAAATTGTCCAGAAAAGTTCGATGCAAAATTGAATAAGCTTTTGTTTAAAGTAAGGTTGAAATCAAATAATAATTGTCTTTTTAAAATCGATTTGTCCATGGATGTTTTTTTGCCCTACTGTGCGGCGTTGGTGTAATTTATAGCGCAACTCACGTGTAATGAGGAAATATTATCGTTCTAGGATCAAATAAAAAATGTAACTATTTGTTAGGAAAATCGACTAATTTGTTCAAAACTCATATTTTGGTGCAAAAAATTTGTCTTTTTCAATAAGAATAAAATTTCTTTTTGTAGAAACTATTTTTCTTTGTTAAAAAATTATATTTTGATCTTGAAAAGTCAACTAGAATCTTTTTTTGGGCAGACATTCAACTATTGAAAAAATAAATAAATTTATCTTTTTTTTACATTAATTATATTTTTTCTACTAAAATAATTAAACAAAATTTTGATTAACTCAAAAAATAAACAAAAATGTAAAAATCGGCCAGAGAAGTTCTATGCAAAATTTAAAAACATCTTTTAAAAAAAAAGTTTTAACAGGATAATCATTGTCTTCTAAAAATCAATTGGCCAATGGACGCTTTTTTGCCCTACTGTGCAGCGGTGGCGTAATTAGTAGCGCAACTCACGTGTATTAAGGAAATTTTATTTTTCTAGGATAAAATAAAAAATGTAACTATTTGTAAGGAAAATCGACTGATTTGCGAAAAACTCATTCTTTTTGGTTGCAACAATTCGTCTTTTTTCATTCAGAATAACATTTTTTTTGCAGAGACTTATTTTTTCTTAAAAAAATTCATGTTTAGATCTTGAAAAGTCAAATGGAATCTTTTTTTGGGCAAACATTCAACTATTTACAAAATAAATAAATTTACCTTTTTTTTACAGAAATTGTATTTTTTTAAATAAAACAAAATTCTTATTACACAAAAAAATAAACAAAAGTTTAAAAATTGGCTAGAAAAGTTCTATGCAAAATTGAATAAGCTTTTGTTTAAAAAAAAGTTAAAAACGGATAGTAATTTTCTTGTTTTAATCAATTTGTCCATGGACATTCTTCTGCTCTACTGTGCGGCGTTGGCGTAATTGGTAGCGCAACTCACGTGTATTGATGAAATTTTATCTTTCTAGCATAAAATAAAAAATGTAACTATTTTTTAGGAAATTTAATTAATTTTTTAAAAACTCATTCTTTTTGTTGGAAATTTTTGTTATTTTTTGATTAAGAATAAAATTTTTTTGCAGAAACTTATTTTTTGTTAAAAAATTTATATTTGATCTTTGAAAGTTAAATGAAATTTTTTTTTTACAAAAAATCGACTATTTAAAAAATAAATAAATTTATCTTTTTTGTAAAGAAATTGTGATTTTTTATAAAAAATTAAACAAAATTTTGATTACCCAAAAAAATAAACAAAAATTTAAGAATGGGCCAGAAAAGTTAGATGCAAAATTTAAATATCTTTTGTTTAAAGTACAGTTGAAATCGGATAATAATTTTCTTCTAAAAATCGATTTGTTCATTCATGGACGTTTATTTGCCCTTCCGTGCGGCGTTAGCGTAACTGGTAGCGCAGCTTGCGTGTAATTACGAAGTTTTATCTTTCTACGATAAAAAAAATGAAACTATTTTTTAGGAAAATCTACTAATATGTTCAAAACTTATTCTTTTTGGTTGTAACAATTCGTCTTTTTTCATTAAGAATAACATTTTTTGCAGAAACTTATTTTTTGTTAAAAAATTCATATTTTGATCTTGAAAAGTCAACTAAAATCTTTTTTAGACAGACATTCAACTATTTAAAAAATATATAAATTCATCTATTTTACAGAAATTTTATTTTTTTTAATAAAAAAATTCAACGAAAAAAATTAATAATTAAAATAATAAAAATAAATGTAAAATCGGCCGTGACGGTTCGATGCGACATTAAATGAACTTTTCTTTAAAAAAAGTTGAAATCGGATAATAATTGTCTTCTGAAAATCAATTGTTCCATGAACGTTTTTTCGCCCTACTGTGCGGTAGCGCAATTCGCGCGTGATGAGAAAATTTTATCTTTCTAGCATAAAATAAAAAATGTAACTCTTTTTTAATAAGTTCATTTAAGTTTTAAAAAAATTATTTATTTTTTGGTGAAAAAATTCGTTTTTTTGTATTAAAAATTAAATTTTTGTATAGGAACTTATTATTGGTTAAAAAATTTATATTTTTATCTTGCTAAGGAACTGCAATCTTTTTAAAACATGAATATTAATATTTTGTACAATATAAATTTATCTGGTTTAGCATAAATTGAATTCTTTGTTGGAGAAAATTACAAAATTTTGATTGAACAAAAAAGTATACAAAAATTTAAACAACGGCCATGACTGCTTGATGCGAAATTTAAATATCTTTTTCTTTTAAAAGTTGAAATCGGGTAATAATTTTCTTCTAAAAATTAATTTATCCATGAACGTATTTTGCCCTGCTATGCGATATTAATAAATATTATATTTCTAGGATAAAATAAAAAATGTAAATATTTGTTAGGAAATTCATCTGGTTGATTAAAAAATCATACTTTTTGGTGTAAAAAATTCATCTTTTTTGATTAAGAATAACATTTTTTACCAAAACTTATTTTTTTTTTAAATTCATATTTTGATTTTGAAAAGTAAACTGGAATCTTTTTTAGACAAAAACTAAACTATTAAAAAAAATTAATCTTTTTTTTTACAGAAATTGTATTTTTATAATAAAAAATTTAAAAAATTTATTAACTAAAAAAACAAAAGTTTAAAATTTGGTACTCGCTTAATCCATGTAACTTACAATTTACTATTACTATTAGTTATATTAAATAATGTTTGTCAAATGATAATGGTTTAACACTTTTTTGTTTTTAGAAGATTGAATATTTATTGAATAATTCTGTTAAGACTGAAAGTTTATAATATTATTTTAAAAGGAAAAAATTACAACACTTAAAATCTAAAGAAAATGTGATGCAAAAATTGTTAGAATTATCTAATGAAAATGAATGTTAAGTGCTTTTAATGTGGAGAATTTATTAAATATTCATTAATTAATTCTATTAAAATTTATGATTTCTGAAACTAGTTTAAAAAGTTATTAATAAATCAAATTTTAAGAAATTTAAGTTCAAATTAGAAAAATATATTAAGTAAAAATTACTTGAATGTTTCAGTGAAAATTATAGTTAAAAGCTTTTCATATTGTGTTAAAATTTAGTTTCTTAAAATTAGGTAATATAAACTGATATAATTTAAATAATAAAAGTTTATTTATATTAAAACATCTCTATTTCAAATACATAATTTTCCAAACGATTTTGAGGTTCTGCGTTTCAATTTTTTCTGAAATTAGTACAAAAGGTTACTAATAAATCAAAATTTTAGAAACTAAAGTGAAATTTAAAACAAAACTAGAATAAATATTATTTATATGTAGTTCATTTTAATTAGGGAAATTAAATTTATTATTTACTTTAGGCTTATTCAATTTAATATGGACTCTAATTAAAATAATAAAAGTTTGTGAAAGTTTAAAATACCTCCATTTCAGCTGAATTAGTTTTGTAAAGTTTTGCGAAATGAGCGTCTCAATTTTGATTTCGAAATTATATGCGATAATATTTTTATTTTTCGTGGAATAGTTTAAAATGTTATAAATAACTAAAATTTTCTAAAAAATGAAGAATATAAATTTTATGGATGATTCACTGAAAATAATTCTAGAATGCTTTTTATGATATAGACTGATTAATTTTTTTACAATATTAAATAATATTAAGATTAAATTTTAATTTTTCTTTATTTAGCAACAAAAATTAATTATTTATTTTAAGGTGATGTGATTAAATATTTATTTATGTTATGGAACGAGTATCTAAAGTCAATTTTTAAATTTATATGTACATGTTTTTTTTTAAATAAGTGTAAAAAGTTATTGATAATTAAAATGTTCAGAAAACAAAGCCTTTTCATAAAAAATAGGCAAAATGTGCATTTGTTTATAAAGATTATTTGAATAATAAACATGGCAAACATTTTTTCAAAAAGCATAAGTCGCAATATAATTTCAGCAAGGTCAGAAAAAAAAAACGATTTGTTTTCGCTTAAAAATAGCCAAAATATGCATTTGTATATTTAATTTGTTTATAAAATAAGCGAATAACGTTTAATCCTAGATTTTAATACTAACGTATCATCATAAAAATTAAAGAAATTGAATTCGGAGCAGAAATTTACTTTGAAGACGTTTAACCCCTAATTTTGATTATTTGTTAATACAATTTGTTTATAAAAATTAACTATGCCTGTTATCAATTTTCTACAATTTTCATATACCTGTGCATTGAATCCAAATGACGAAAAGTATAAGAAACATTTTGTCTAGAAGATAAAAAAATGAAATTAAAAAAATCGAAACTTTTTTCGCTGTTTGCATCAAAATAAAAAATAAATAAACAAAAACACCTACTTTCACCATTTTATGGCAACTCGAATGGTTACTATCAGCGCGCGTATTTCAAATTATATAAAGATTCAATTTCCATATTGAATTAATTAAGTTATTTTATTTTAATTCCCATTGCTGCGAATGTAAAAAATTAATGTAGACACTTGACAGAGAGGAGATTTATCATTGTGATAAAAAATATTTCTTTCTCGTCTTTTTATTATAACTTAATTATTTTTTACATATTACTCTCAAATCTTATTCTAGCATTTAGAAGTCTCTTTTTATGTATTTTATAATCATTATTTAATATAAATATTAAATTTGTATCTTTATAAAATTTAAAATCAGCGCTCCAATAGTAACCAATCCGGGAGTACCACTATGACGCAAGCGCAGTAAAAGAATTTCCCAAAACTGGAAGAATTTAAAGTCACTTGGCTCTTTGAACTCCTTTAGAGCCATCTGTGTACCATATTTCTCCTTAGAGGAGTAGTTTATCATTTGCTTTCCGCATATCTCTAATTGAGAAGCCGACGCGGAAATTTTTGGCAAAGTTAAAACTTTTTTTTCTCTTTTGCCTCATTTATAGAATAAGGAGTATGCTGATGTTACTTGGGAACCCAATGATTTTATAGTCGACCCTTTATGTCCGAGAAGGTGACAAGAAAGTACCTCATTCCGCATATATGTCTCAAATATTCTTGAACTTCAAAGATACGACAAGTTCAGGAATCGGGAACTCTGAAGTTACGACCATGAAAGGGGGACCCACACTCAATGCGTTTAGGGAGTTGTTTCAGCTGCGTGTTTAACCATTCTGCTTTTTCCGATATTCAATTTTACATGTAGGACAGTTGGTTACATCTTAGGTAATCAGATACCTTTACAGAAAATCCGCGGCGTGCTCCAAATCACCTATCGAATCGTAGCTTGAGGGGAGATTTACATGTCTGGTTTTGATTTTCTCTTTTTATAAGCCAAGGAGTATATTGGTAAGGTTTTGGAACTTCAGAAATGCTCCTTTTTCGAGGGCTAAGTGGAAAAAGATATGTTTGTAGCTCGGCAAAAGCCTCCTAGTCGAAGACTCTGCACGCCACTATCTTGCTCCTCAGTTCTTCTGACCATAGTCAAATCATGAACCTCACTCCTGTTAATAATATGAAATGTGTGAGTATCACCATGATTAGGAATCTTCAGCTGACTACCCGCTAGGTATTCAATTAAATTTATTTCCCTGCGTTGATGTTTGTGCTGCCCTACTATGTATGATTTTGAGTTTTGCGTCAAAGTCTAACAGCAGATGAATCCTCTTTAGCCAGCAGTGCTGAATTAGAGCCCTTACCTCCGGTTGAGGTCACACCCCCGCCCCCCAGTAGCGCCCGGTAAATAAGTCGAGGCGATATACACCTTCAGCCTTCCTCCTTTTTTGCTCCTTAGTTTTACCTTTATGATGGTAAGGTTCATGAAGCAGAGCTTAGAGACCAATTTTGCATCCCTACCCTTTTTCAAATATAGAGTTCCGCATTGCAACACCCACCTGTGTCACTAATCCTTTTCATGAATAACCAGGTTTCTTGAATTAGGTCAACGCCTGCTTAAATTTCCTAACGGGGACCTAGAGCCGCGTAGGCCGTTATTTAGGTTTCGGGGAGACTTACAGCTTGAATCAAGCTCGTAACCTCCGATCTGGTTCCCTGTTTGTTAATGCATACCCTTCAAGAATCGGTTCGAAGAGTGGGGTTTCAGAAGCTAATTTGCCCCAGAACAAAAGTCGGATTCTCCTACACCTTTGTGTTCTTTCCACTAGCCATTCCCGCGACCAGATGTCCGCGACCTGCATTACGATGGTCCCCGACTTGATGAAGATGTTTCTGAATCTAGAGGCGCTTTTCTCGCAAGGTAAAGCGTTCATGTATTTGGGGGATTCCTCAATCAGTCTGTGCAATTCCTTCAGACAGCCATTTTGACTGTCTTTGCGGGGAAGTCTTTCTTTTCTTGCTTGTCAAACGACCTTGATAAGTTGCTCTAGATGGCGTTATGATGTACAAGGACCTGCTCAAGTTTTATTCTACCGCGGCAAATTGTTTCTTATCCTCAGCCTTAGATATCTTTACCGCTTCTAGTAGTTTGTCCCTAAGAAGCAATCCCCATTTGGTGGGACAAGTCTGCATACGATGGAATGCGACCTTTTATTTTTCGACTGAGGTGTGCACGTCGATGGTTTCAAGGATTTGTTAACCCTGGAGCCATTCAAGACCAGAGACATTGATCACATTATAGCTTTAAAGGATCAGAACTCACGCCCTCGATATGCCAGGAGGTTTTTTCATTATCCCCTGGAAGGATTTCTCCTCAGTAAGCTTCCACAATCTAGAGCACGCCAGATTTTTACTATCATTTATTTTTAAAAACTTTTTCTCATATTTTTTTAAAGAAACACTGTATTTTACCGGTTTAGAGAGAAGGAAAGTTAAGGCAGAACTGCATTCGTCAACGAGCAAACACTGGAGGTTCCAAAATAAGTAAAAGTTTGTGAAATAGTTTATGGATGGCCCCTTAGGAGTCAAATGGTCAGGATGTTTAGAAATCGTCGAAACAACTTTTCATTTGTGACAATTTCTTAATTTTTCTTCATCAAAACAGATGATACTAATATCTAGATGATCTAGGTCTCATCCAGTTCGGAACTACCAGTGGTCCTTCGATTTTTCCTTAAATAAGAATACCACCCGTTAATATTGTAGCAACATTTTTCAACTTCACAGTACATTTTTTTAGACTGAACGAGTGAAATTGTCGCTGGTTGAATCAGTATTTTAAACTACCACTGGTGAACAGTAATGTTTTTAATTGTACTAGATGAACTAGTAAGCGACATTTTTAACAAATAAGGATTTTAATTTTTAATAACAAACAGTTGAATTAAACTAAACAAAAACAAATTTTCCACAAAGCACATACATTTTTTATCGAAAAGTTGAGCTTATAAACCATAAGATTTAAGTTTCTAATAAAAAGGACAAATTTTATATATTAATTAATTGAAAAAATGATTATTTATTTTAATAAATTAATCTTAAATTTAAAAACATTAACTTTGAACCAAAATGAAATGGATCAATAAAAGTACTTATTAGTTGAATTTTTCATCACTGCAATTATTCTGGGTCATAAATTAAATGAATTTATTAAATGTCTATTAAACCTCAAAATAGGTATTTAACAACAATAATTGCTTTTTTGTATTAGCATCTATTAATTGAATTCGCATTAAAGCGAAAATAATTAGATTTGGGGGGTCGGGCTGTGTGGAAAAATCCTTATTGTATCTAAGAGTGGGAGGACATAGAGTTTGAGGAAATGCATGTAATGTTTTTTATAAATATTAGTTATTTTATAATATTATTAATAATATACTTACCTTTAAAATTAAATACTAACACGAAGATTAGGAGTGGAAGGCTACTTAGAATCTTCATTCTTGAAAGTTGACACAATAATAGGGAACTGAACAATTATTTTTCAAGATTTTTGTATAAACACTTAAACGAGAAATGAGAAATTTCTACTATACATACCTATGATGACATTTATCTGACTATTCGTATATGATCTCATTATGCAAAATCTAACATATTTGTTAAATTGAGAATAGAAGACCTTCATAATCTTTAGAAGGGAGATTAAAGTCTGTGTTTCAGATTGCATCATAGATCTAAAAATTTATTTTTGGTAAAGAGCAGTATTTATTGCAATGAAATTTTTTTATTTGACAAACATTATTTCTTGAAGAAGGTCAGATGGTATTTCATCAAACAAATTTTTACTGGATGTATTCTGTACTGCATTTCTTTGTCTTGTTTTTATTCTGATTATTTAACTAATTTCTCTAATTATAAAAAATTTCATTAATCAAGAATGAAGAATACATTTATACCGCCAAATTTACAAATTTTTGTTTTTAAAGCATATAATATCCTGTTCTCATTTGTAAAGAAAATAAAGCATTTTGTCACTAAGATGAGATGAGAGGACAATTAAAATATACTTGCACGTAGATCAAACAGTTCTAAGTAATTTTTTTGCAAAGAATTTTTTTTTCACTATTAAAACAGAATACATCTCTACTACGCAAATTAGTAATTTTTTACTAATATTCAGTGGCTCTCTTT
The DNA here is from genome assembly GCA_010014905.2 of Druon quercuslanigerum. Taxonomy (NCBI): domain Eukaryota; kingdom Metazoa; phylum Arthropoda; class Insecta; order Hymenoptera; family Cynipidae; genus Druon; species Druon quercuslanigerum. The sequence continues at coordinate 10,955 of JAAAKG020189221.1, read as the reverse complement.
CCGCTGATAGAATGTGAAAAATTTCACTAGGATTTAGTTCAAGTTAAGCAATTTTGATTTAGAGAGCAGCACATTTTCAACCTAAATATATTTCTTAATGCGCTCTAGTGGATCAAGTTGCTTTTAAAAAATTTTAATTATCTTTGATACAAAATACAACTTTTTAGTCTCCTGAAATTTTCTGGTACAGAGAGCCATTACTTATTCAGAGTCTTATGAACAATATTTTTTTAATAAGCCTCTTCTCTCGAAAAAGTCACAATTCCAAGTTTTTCAGTTTCCGTTTAGTTTATAGGCGCTCAAGATTTTAAGCCTATTGTGCCACACCATTTATTATTCATTCTCAGTAGTTGAATCCAGACCTCTTGATAAGACCCACGATGTCAGTCACTAATCACGTTATAATTTTCTCAGTTGCTGTGAAGTGGACCCGAAGGGTTCGTTGCCTGACCCTGTCTAAAGCTGGTTACAAGCATAAGACACGCAGGAATGTTTCTTCAATCGTGTCGCATTACCTGCAATTTTTCATAGGGTTGCACTTCATTTTCCGTATTAATAGTTCTATCTTAATCACTGGTATTATGTCTTTCTTGGTTGATTCCAGCATTTTCCTGGTTCTGGCTATCCTGTAAGTATAGCCCAGGATGGCTTTTTCCTGTCGGAAACCCTAAGTTGTATTCACAGTATTCTTAGTATTTCTTATGGATCCAGCTTTTGGTGAACATCCCAATGCAGCAAGACGCTAGTACAAGTACCGACTTCCGTCCTATGTATTCACTTTCTGTAACGCTTTTTGCCAACAGGTTCTTATCTTCGTTGGTGTTGATCCCTGTAATGCTATTTTGCATTCCCAAATCCAGCTCTCACGTTATGTTTGGTTTTGCAATTGTATTTAATATCGCTTTGCTTTCCGAGCACATTTGCTATCTGCCTACCAGCAGTGTTTCTCTATATTAGTATTTCAGCACGGCAATATGACTGTCTAGCACTGTAACATATTTCTGCTTCTGACCCGCCCATTCCTTTTGAGCTGCATTTGAGCCACAATTTCCCTATAAAGGAGCGGGTTACCATTTTCTTTCCACACTCTCTCCTTGAAATGCATGCTTGCTGATATCTACTCTTAGTGTATCTACTCCCGAAGTCTTTTTATTAGCTCTTGCCAGACGACAAGAATTTGTAATCGTCGAAGATTAACATTTATCGATTTGAGTTTTACCTGTGGCTACCAGGCTACGGCTGCATGTATAAGTCTTGGTTTGCGGACAGTCAAGTAGAGCCATGCAAGAATTTAGGTCGTAGAACCCACGTCAAACCAAAGGATCTTCCACATATTTAATATGTCAGGACAAACTCTCTGCGCAGGGTTTCCAGATGCTTCGTCTAGTTCAATTTTATATTTGGGGTTACCCCTAGATATTTAACTTAAACCGAGATCGTCAGTATTTTTACGTGAAAATGACGCGACTGCTCCTTTTCAGATTTAAGACGAGCTATGTGCTGTCGCACAAGAGATCTTTGATGCGCAGCTCCGCACTTAAAGACCCATCAAAGTAACAAGATGATTCCCCGTGACTAGGACTGCAAAGTAATTTGCGTATTCCTGTGTACGGTACCCGTCCTTGTTCAGTCTTCAAAGTAAGACGTCCACTACACTGAATATCAGAAGGGTTGACAGGACATTCATCCGTGGACCTTATCGCGGAGTAACTCCTCTCTCTCTCTCGGCCTTTGCCACATCTGGCTTCGAGTTGCATCCGTTGCAGCATGCTTTGTATCCAGCTTACTACCTGATGTGGTACGTCCTACCTTGAAGAATCTCAGCTTATGACTTCTAGAAGATTATTCTTGGTGGCACCCTCTATGACTGAGAGGGTGCCCACAAAACACGCTTCCGTTTTCAGATTCTGCTTTAATTATCCCAAAATCGGATGCATACCTTTGGCGACTATACAAGCCCTTAATAATTTTCGTCTGGCTCTTCATAAATTAAGTCACACCCATGTACTACAATAATCTTTCTCTGCATTCCCATCTCTGTCATCAATAAACTAATTCAGTACGTCTCTTCTTGTTCCATCTTTCTCATTCCGGTATGCCGCGCAGGAGGTGTTGCTCTAGATAATGTTGCGATATCTATGGCCACTTGTCAGAAGCCTGTGCTCTTTTACGAGAGACACGCTGTTTGAACTAATTTCTGAGCACCGTTAATTTTTTTCCTTTTTACAGAGAACCTACTCATAGTTTCTGTAACCATAAAAACCTTGCTTTTGTCATTAATTGAAGTTAACTCCACTACTCCTGGTAGGACCGGACCTGAATAGCCGTCCCCCTTCAGCGTCGGGTAAGTCAAAGGGCACCATTCGGAGCCGTCATTATTTTCTGCTACTTCATTTTCGTTAGCTATGATGGTCCCATAAGTACCAGGAGAAATAAAGAACAACACCTACAGAGGAGGGGGTGTTTCACCTAGTATTCCAAATTCTGCGTTAAGATCTTTTTCATCACATCATCGCTGTGTAAAATAAGAACTCGTGCTCCCTATATTTTAGGGTCTTTTGCTATTACCCCCTAGAGGCATCGCTCGTCAGTTTAGGTCCCGTGGACCCATGATAGTATCTACCGGTCAGTTCCCGAAAGCAGCCACGACTTGCGATGCAGTCCATCTGGTGCAACTCTTCCAGGTCTTTAGCGCTTGGGAGAGAAGACCTTTTCATTGTTTAAAGGAACTTTAAAAGATTTTAAATGATTTAAAATGTTGTAAAAAATAGGGGTTCTTATTTAAAAAACAATGTTAACAATTAAGTGACCTTAAAGGTCAAGCTCCAGATCAAATTCAAGGTCATAATTTGGTTCCTCGTTTAAAGGTATTAAATATTTTACCTGGCAAATTATAGGTTGAAATCTTTGAAATTTTTTTTGGTTTCCATTTAAGCTAGAAAGGTTCCTTTTTGTTTCAGCTCATTTGGAACCAAATTCGGTATATAGTATTAAACTGAGGATACATTCTTTGGAATACATATTGCTCTAATATTTGTTAAGTAATGGATTTATTTATTTATTCGGTTGATTATAGATAATTTTCAGCACATATACAAAATTATACGAAGAGTAGCCTGTGTCCTGGCTGATAGGGTTCCAACTGCGATTCATAGATGACGCCATTCGGCAATGTTATATAAATTTTGTTGTTGCGTGGCATATTCAGAACGTTCCATTTATAATCCGTCTGTGGTTTTCTGTGATGACGAAAATTTTTAGCTGTATAATGTACATTATTTATACGTATCTCAGCGTAAGTTGGGCCATGCATAGGATTTTCAGGATCATGATTCAATGAAATTTCACGGTAAATTTCGAGAGTTGATTGATATTGTTCGTTATTGAATGTTCGTATATAAGTTGCATAAATATCCGGCCTGGGTGCCTCACGCCCCATCCAAGGAGGAACTACAATCGCTGCTCCGATTTTTCCTTCAATAATAACGCCACCTACGAATAGTGCAGCAACTCGGTTGTCATCAATATCGGGAAAGCTATCTGCACCTAATTTGAGAAGAAAACATTGACAGTTATGATAATCGCAAAAAAATTATAATGTTTGAATATCACAGTAATAGTATATCAAATCATCAGTAGTGTTAGAAATGCCTTCATTGGAGGTTGAATGCTTGCTTGACGAGAACTCAAATCATGGTCAAAGGCCATAGTTTTTATTAAATTTCTTATGAGCATTTGAATCTACACAAAGAGACGTACCACCAAAAGTGATGTACGATATATAAATCAAAATCAGCACTTTATGAGACTGCAGGGCCGTCGGTAAAGTGAGTCATTAAAACATACGAATGACATAAACTGTTCAAATTACTATCGAATGGTGGAATTTTCAAGAAGAAAATACAAAATGTCTACAGAATGGAATCTTAAATCCAAGGGTGGAATTTCCAATAAAACAGTTAAAACCACTTAGAGCAACCTTAATCTATAAATGACACCGGGCCCCAGTAGAACCACGATAAATACACATATGGCCATATATGCCGACCGTGAGATGGGTTGTTTCAAAAAACGATGAAATCAGAACGAAGGAACGGGCAATCCTTCATGTGTTTTGAGGACAATTACGTTAACAGATTATTTACTATAGAAGTACCGTCTTTGTAGCTCCCTTTTGAGGTCCTAATACCTCTCTTCCTTATCGTTTTCCTTAGCTGTAATATTAATGTCGGCCGGAGCCGAGAATTCGATCACGAATATAATTCGTTTCTAGAAGTCTTGGAGAACGATGTCAGGCCTCGAGTGTGCAACGGAGACGGTTGTCCAAAAATTATAGTTTCAGAAAATTTGGTACTTCTCGTTTTGGACAATTGACGCTATCTGCCTCGAATCGATTAGCAAAGCAGGATTGAGGATAACACCTTAACATCTACAAAGATGGTAATAATGTTCTTCGTACCCCTGAACGCGTTTGAAACCTATTTAGCAGCGCTTGATACTACTTTCCAAAAAGTCTCTACCTTATGTAATTTATGGATGAACCCTTATAATTTCAAGATTTTAAATATTATTTTGAAATTAGAGATGTTAATATACTATCGTTTACACTATTACTATATTTTCTACAAATATTAATTATATGATAATATTTCTCTTACCCTTCAAATTGAAGAAACCCGCAAATATTATATATAAAAGGCTATTTTCAATCCTCATTCTTTTAAATTGGCACAATGCTAGAGAACTAAAATTTTACTTTTTAATATTTTCGTTCAGAAGGTTGCTCTAAAAATGTTTGCCTTATATACGTTTCATGACGTTTATCTGAAAATCAACAAGATTAAAGCTGATTACAATATTTGTTTTAGATTGTGTAGCAGAGAAACTTAAAATAAACATTAAATTAATCTTTTATGTCGTTAAAGTGCCTGTCGAAAGTATAAAAATTCAAACGAGGATAAAAAATGAAATATTCCTATAAAGTTTATCCTTTAAAGTTATTTGATTTGATTTTTTTAGAATATCAAATTGTTGAGTTATTGCTTGGCACTAGTAATATTAATGGGATGAAAAAAGTCACCACCAAAGTGGATTACCCAATATAACTTTAGATCTAACTAAAATTGTTGTGTCGGTCATTTCATTAGGTAAACTTTGTTCAAAGTGTATTGCTATAGTGCTATTTACTAAAAATTGTGCTTGAATTATTTTCAATTTAGTTATTGAAATAATTTCTTTTGTTATACTTCAATCCTTGTTTAAAAGACTGTCTAATTTGTTTCAGATATTTATCCTCAATATTAAATGTAAATAGAATCAAATAAGAATTTTTCGGGTTATCAAATGATTTTCCTCTAAATTCTAAATTACGCACTTGTATCATAAATAACTATTTTACCAAAAGCGAGTATATTGTTTTTTAGAAGTTTTGATTAAACTCTCAAGAGTTTTTATTATCATATAATTATGACTATTTCTTGATAATACGCTGTATCACGAGCATTGAAGAAAGTGTGATAAATCCTATCGAGGCTAGTTTCCTAATAATTAACACTTTTAGTATCGTATCTAAAAGACTAACATTGATAAGAGAAAATTAAAAATATATTAGCACGTAGTTAAAATGATCCACGTGAAAAATTATGTATCCAATCTTATTTAAGATATCTTACTTAAGATATTGACTTGCTTACACTTCCATTTTCACATAATTTCATTACAACTACCTCTTAAATATTAACATCCATCCACACATTATCTTCAAGTCGCTCGCTTTTATGATCTTGCCTTCCTCGCTTCGCCTCGCCTCGCACACATGTCGCTACTTTCTCGGTTTGCCTCGCAATGTCAGCCTCTGCTTCCACGTCTAAACCCTAATCCTTATCTACTTCTACAATATGTACAATTTTCTTACATCTCCTTCCTTCTCTTCATCAACATCTTACTCAACACCCCCCTGACCCTTGACACTGTCCTTTTGTCACTCCTTTCATGCAACAACACCTCCATGCTTAACCCACTCCTTTCTACCTCTTTACACTGCTATAATAACTTTTGCATCCCTCCTCCCACACAATTCACATGTAATCTTCTCTCCAGAAAACCAGAACCTATTATAACTCTCCATGCATCCGCAAGTCATTCTCGCTATAAGTTCATGACTTCCTTTCTTTCCCTTCTCACACAAATATTTCGCTCTCTCCGTTGGCATATTCCACACATAGTTCCCGTTAAACCTTGACTCGCTAATTCTCTCCTGCCTTGCTTCCTTCTCTCTCCCCATGCTGCTTCTTTTGAGCAAAGTATATACGTTCGTTGAATCCTCATGTATCCTTCTCACTTTATCCATCTGCAATTAATCCGTTTTAAAATACCTTTCACTTTCCACCTCCATCCTACGACCCCTAAGTCTGTTCTGCTTCTCCCAACAACACTCCCTAAACAACTTACTTCTCCCTCTTCTGAAAATTTCTCATCACATTTACACGTTCAGCTTCCCGTTATAATGCGTAAACTCGTTCTTCCTGTCTCCCTCCTGAAAATATAGTTCTGTGCATTCCTTGCTTACCCCAGTGTCCACTTTACATACCTCTCTTGTATCCTATTTACCTCCTCACTTACATTACACCCAACACTGTAAAATAAGATACTCATCACCAGCAAATCAAACAATTTCATTCTCCTTACAAAATCATCTGCAAACAAACACTCCCCCCCCCACCAACCTGCCTCATTACCACATTTGCGCTTCTCACTCTCTCTTTTATATGAGCATCGACTCCCTCGTTCCTCCGAAACAGGAATTCCAGATACACAAACACTTTCACCTTCTGTACCGCTTTTTCCTTCCCGTTTCACTTTCATCCCTTATCTCTCCGACCTCCTTTCCTGAACACTATTACCTTCGACTTATCCATATTTAACTCTAACTTATTTTTGTCTAAGTATCTTCTCAATATTTTCATCATCTGCTTGAGAGTCTTTTTGCTTTTTGCTAGAAGCACTATGTCATCTGCATTTGCAAGTGTACCACATCCTTACTCCTAGCACCCTGGTCCCTAGCTTAGTTTCCATATATGCGATTAAAATTGCAAAAAGCGTGGGGCACCCTGCCCCAATCTCCTATCCATCCTCCCACAACCTCCCCCTATCCACCGAAGGAAACGCGCCTTTTAAATCTACAAAGAACGCTTATACTTTGGCACCCCTTGGCACCCTTTTTGTAAATTACGTCGGTTTCACCAAGCGCGATTATTTTTAACAACTTCAAAAATCACTGTTACGGGGCAGCAATAGTCATGAAATTAGATCAGTATCAAGTGCAGTAATGCCCATAATAAGAATCGCCCTCTTCTCGCAACGGTCGAAAGCTAAGCACTCAATATTTTGACTAAACTGCAACATTAAAAATTTAAAGGCACCAGCGATGCTTGAATGAGGTCAATATCAATTGTGGTAATGTCAATTATATTATGAGCCGGATTTTTGCAACATTCGAACACAAAGCGCTCAATATTTGAAAATAACTGCAAAACTAACTGTTTTAAGGCAGAAAAGGTCATTGAAAAGGGTCATTATCAAGTGCAATTGTTCGAATCATATATATCGCTCACTTCTCACAATTTTCGAACGCAAAGCGCTCAATATTTCAAATTAACTATATATAATTGGCACAAACAGATTTGATAATCATCTTATTTTAGAAGCGTCGCTGCCTTAAACTGTAAGTGTTTCACTTAATTTCAAATATACTTGGCATCCTTTTTCCATCCAAAGCAGTAATTGTAGCAGTTATGATAAAAACTTGTGCGCTTTGTGCTACGCCGTTGTAAAAAGAGGACAATATATATGATGAAGACAATTGCAAATGATTAGGACCTTTTTAAAACCATTGCTGCCCAGAAGCAGTAAGTGTCCTAGTTCTTTCTTAATATTGAGCGCTTGGCGTTCGAATAGTATGAGAAGAGGTAGATATATACAATTGAGACAAATACACAATATTAAGACCTTTTTTTAGAAACTTTGGTTCCCTGCAATAGTGAGTGTTGCATTTTATTCAAAATATTTAGCGCTTAGCGTTTGAGCGTTGCGAGAACGCTGTCTGACACATACGTAATTTTTACTACATTTTAATGCGAGATACTGATTTTATCTACGTTTTTGCTTTCATTACTATGCGGATATTTCGTATGTTCGAACTTTGAGCGCTTGGCGCTCAACGGTCAAACGGTCAAAAAAGGAACATATTTCGGCTTCAATTTCTCCAAAGTCATTAGAATAATTCTGATCTGATCTAAAGCCTCACGCTGATGTAAGCAAATTTTAGTAAACCTGTAAAATCAACAACAGAAAAGAAAAAAGAAATTGTTCTTACTTATATAACGCCTCCAAAATAAATGATAGCATTACTCTTCAGGCTGAAAGTTGAATCGGGATTTCCCGCAAAGTAATATGTCTCTGAAACCATCTACTAAATAGGATCCCACCCCGCCCGAAAATTGGCTAAAACCCTCTAATTTGAGAGAGTACACAAGACAGGCAGACTTTGTGTTAGCCGCAATGATGATGAAGATAAATTGAAAAGGTAAAATCGCTTTCATCATTGAGTATCTTTACATGACGTCTATGTTTCTGGTTAGTGAAGAGATGAGGGATTCTATGATCTGGGGCATCCTTTGGAATGAAAACAGGGCGCAATTTAGAATCACCCCTGCCGTTGCATTTATGATAGGAAAATCAAGCAAGTCTCGATTCACTTGACCAATCGAGTACTAGCAACCCTAAATATCGAGTTTGATGGCAGTTTTTTTGTTTGTTTTTTTGTTTAAGAAGTAAAAACGGTGAAATGCTCATGCACTAACCACATTCGAACCTTGGGGACTACGAGCCCAATATACGCACATCATGTGTACTTTCACAGACGCGAGATGCATGCATGGACGTATCATCCACGAGGAACAAAGATAAGAGTAGGGATTACCATAAAGGCACCTATCCACTAAACCTTAACTCCTTTTCCTGCCAACCTAAAACTCTGCGACCGCTTATCGCATTACTTCAAAGTTCTTGTTTATAGGCCAGTAAGCCGTGCTTCGGCTACTTTCAGACGAGATGCTTCCATCCTCCTCTTTCATATAACCCCAGCCAGGGTACACGCCCCATGGTGAAACATGCAGCCAAGAACCACTTTGCTTATCGCTGAAAATAATATGAGAATGGACGTCGCCCAACAGTCACGCTATAAGTTCTCAGTTCCGACCTAAAGACCTCCAAGCAGGAGGTGAGGAATCACCGAGGAACATACAGCAATACCTCTTTCGCCGCAGGCAACCATCATGCTACAATAGAGATGATATGATGATGGGAAGACGTTTTTGCTTTCGGATAAAGCTCGTTGAATAAACGCAGGCTTTGCACCAAAAGTCACAGATCCTTTCCGTTGATCATGCATTTGGAGGCGAAGTTTACATCGTCCAGCCAGAGGAAAGAACTACCATGATAGATAAAATGCAGAAACGTCTCTTCTGCACTTAGAATCCGCATCAATACTAACCAAATTCTTTGCCTCAATCCCGTTGTGCCCAAGCTACCGCACCCAGCACATGGTCAGACCGATCGCCTGAACAAAAACCTTCAGCAAATATGATAACCGCAAGCTCCACCAGAGGTCACGTACTTTACATTCATGTTCGGTTTGATCACCTCGAGATGACACCATCAGCGGTGACAAAAAGCGCAAATATCATTAGGAGTCGCGCACTTCTGTCTCATCGTCAGCCCGTTTGCTTGGACAGGGTGTTGTCAGCAGCCACGCAAATCGCAAACCTCGCCAGGAGTTGTGTACCCTACTTTCAGTGTCATCACAAACGAGTGGGACGACCCCACCCCGTTGCCGGGTTGTCACCAGGAGTCACCTAGTGGTTCTCTTTTACACCCCCAATCGGGCGAATGCGCTTTCACTCGGGATGTCGAAAGACCAGGTGCCAGTACAAGCCCACTCCCATTACTGGATTTTCAACAAGCACCTAAGAACTATTAATTTCATGAAAGAAAGTCCTGTAATCCAATCATAGCTCAGGTATCATCTAAGTGAATGAGGGGAAGAAATCTCATCAGCAGAGCAGACCTCGGCCCTGTTACAATCTCCGTCCCAGAAGGAGTAGAGCTGTTTGGCTCTGCCATCAAGGACTTCAAAAACATGGTATTATTTCTAGGTTAGGACTCCCAATTGCTGCCGGTAAAACTCTAACTGCGTTTTTTTCGCCTAACCAGAATAAGCTGGGTACAAAAAATTCTTTTAGCATCAAGCAATTCCTGGAAATTAATAAGAATTTACTATGCTGTATAAAATACGCCAAAATATTTCTTTAATTGTTCAATGAGGGGACATTTATAAATAAAATCAACATTAAAAAAATGTAAACTGGTTTGCTGACAAAAAAGCACGTAGATATTGGTACACACGTTTGACGCAAAAAGTTTTAAAAAAGGAATCAGAGAGAAAGCCAAGAACTATAAGAAAATCTTTCGAAAGATGTTTTTATGAAAAAGAAAATTGGCTGCTTGGTGTGTAAGACGTAGTGCAAAGAACAATGTTTGTAGAGAAAAGTCCTGGATATAATAAAATCTAAACCTAAAATTGTTAATTTGTGATTTCTATGCTTGTAAATAAAAAAAAATTTAGTCGGCAGTAATAGGTAAAATATCTTCTTTTTTCAATTTTTCACATCTTTAATACGTTCTGCTAGGTTCTTATACTTGCCAATTTTTCTATTTTGATATAAAATAGGTGAAAAATTAAATTAAAGTGAGAGTAAACTATGACACAACGGTAATAAGGACACCTATCCTATTATTTAATTTACCATATTTTACCTATAGGGTAGAGTGGTCCGAAACCGACCCCCTTAAGCAAAATCAGCTTGAAAAGTGTGTTTAATTTTTGTTTTGTTTGT